>JAOEGS010013382.1:21427-40336 GCA_025447755.1 Corythornis vintsioides | reverse complement strand
TCTCTTCCTCCTGTTCCTGCCTCTTGGTGCTGCCTGGAATGGTTAAGGAATGGCCTTAAGCTGAACAGCCATGGTGGAATTGGGAAACCTTCAAGAGGATATAGGAAGGGATGGGATGAGAGTGGCACCCCCCATGGTTCTGGCCAGAAACTTCTCCTTGGAGAAGCTGAAGTAATTCTGGGATGCCAAAGCCTTGGGACAATGCAGAGGGTGTTTTGAGAGACAGCACTCAGTGTGGGTCCTTGATGTGACATGGAGGGCACAGGGAGGGTGTTGCATCCACCCTTGAGCAACCACAGACCCACCAAGTCTGTGAGATCCTGGAAGGGCTTTTACAAGTTCAGAAGACTGGTCCTGTGCCTCCATCCACAACTCTGACCTGGTCCACTTGCTTTGGATGCCAGAGGCTCATTCTGCATGTTCTGGGACATTCCTCAGCCTGTCCTCACCTCCCTGCAGCTCTTGTGCTGAGGTGGCTTGTGGAGTTGGAGCTGTAGCCCTGCCTAGACCTAGGTCACCTGTGTCTTTTTGGCCCAGCTGCTTTACTGCCTCTCCCACCCCACACCCTGTTGCCTGGTAGTGAGCAGGAGGTGCCCAAAGAGGTGGTTCTTCATTCAACATCCTCATGTCTTGCCTTTTTGCATAGGTGGAGCAGCTGTGTGTCAGGCAGGTAGTGGAAGAAGCTGGCAAGACCTGCAGCAGCAACCCCATGGTCCCCATAGCTGATGAGACACAGCATGACCAAGTGTACAGGATCTTCCAGGACATCTGCACAACACACCAGCGACCACTCTTCAGAGAAAACCAGCAGATTGCTGTCTGAGCCTCCTGTCTCCACTTTGGGGGGGTTGATGTAGATCCAGTTTGGTCCCATTAGTGCCTAAATTTCCCCCGTTTTTTGGCAAATTGGGTTTAGTTCTTTGTTTCCAGTCCAGAGTCTGTGTCACTAGAGGAGTAAAAATGGCCATGAGGAAGCAGGTTGGATGCTCAGCATCCATCCTGCAAATGTTTTACTGCTGAAAATGACTTTTTTAGCAGGCAGGGTAGTCCCAGGACCATTGTTTCTGTCTCATGGCAGGGGGAGGAGGGAGGGAAGCTCAGGGCTGGCTTTGCTTTCTGTCACCTTTGTTAATGGCCAGTCAAGCAGAACCCAAACCCAGCAGCTACAATGACCTGCCCCAGCTCTCTTCAGCTCAGACCTTGCTGAGAACAGCAATTTAGTAAATTTAGGAAGTAACTCTTGAGGGAAAAAAAAAAATAAAAAGCCTTAAAAATACTCAAACATAGGAAATTCTTTCCAGAAATCAGCTTATTTTCCCTCAAAGAGTCCTGCTGATGGAAGACAGGGTGTGCATTCCAGGAGAACCTTCTTAAATCCCTCTATTTTTCCCACAAAGTTTATGTTGATCTGTAATACCAAAGTAGTTTGGAATTCAGAGGCCTGTGTGGAGATTATCTAAATGTTGAACAGAATAATTTAGGAATCTTATTGTGTTTTGTGCTGGTTTTTTTTCCTCACCAGAGCCAGAATTTCTATCAATACACATCTTTAATTGTAAAGACAGCAGCATAGTGTGACTAGGTTGGCTTCACCCTCCCCAACACACGTGTTGGTCTCTCCCAAGCGTGACCAGGCAGCAGCATCCATGTGTAAATCCTTGTGAACATGCTTTGTGTGCTCACCAGGCCCTAGGGAGCTGCTTGGGCATGGGGCTTGTGGTGGACACGACCTGTGGTGACACACGTGTGTCTGTGTGACTAAGCTGCCTATTTATTTTATGCCTGAGGTCTGTTGATTTTCTTTTGTTAGTGTTTTTTAATCTTCCTGCAATTAAAATGCTCTATTTTGTAGTTTTTTTTTTTCTTCCAGTGTGGTGGGTTTTTTTTCTGGGTTGTGGTGAGTTGGGTCTCTTATCTCTTGGTGTCTCTGCTCCTGCACTGGTGTGACTTGTGGTGGGGTCTGTTGTCACCTCCTTCCATCTCTCTGTCATTCCCTCCCTGTCATCTCTGAGGCAGCAGAAGAATGAGCCAATGCTCTAATGTGATGGAGGGACAAAAAGGAAACCTCCCTCCTGGGACTTTTCCAGGGAGCACAAAGATGGGTCCCTTCCCATCTACCACAGCACTGACCTGGGTGTCCTCAGCTCTCTGAGCTGGGCTGTGGTGCTGCAAGGTCATGGATGGGGAGTGGTTGTTTAGGGTCCTGCTAACCTAGTGTTGTCCCCCTGTTAGTGCCTGGTGGAGCCATTCCTCACTGTCTTCTCCATCCACCTTTTTCATGGATCCCAGTCTAGTAAAAGTGGGACAACCAGGGGCAAAACTTGTGTGAAAAAGTAAATGTTGCATCAGGAAAGGCTTGAGCATCTGCACCCTCACTTGCTTTCTCTTTAAGCCTGTGTTTGGAACAGCATCTCAAGAGGTTCTGGAGGAAGGGTGTGAGGACCATGTTTGAGCTGTCTCCATGCCCCCCCTTTCAAGGACAACCATGAAGTCCTTCCCCCCAGCAGGTTCTGCTGTGTGCTCTGGGTCAGACCTGCTAAGGGAAGCAGCAGCCTTCCTGGGGTGACCTTGGGAAGGGGATCCTGGAGATCCAAGCAGCTGGAGGATGTCTCCTTAGGGAGATGCTGAGGTGGATGCAAAGCTGTCCTTCCTGCTTAAGTATCAAAGCAGATCAGCCATTTATTTTATTTTCTGCTGCTCTGCCTTTTTCTATGAGCAACAGAGACCTTCCTAGGGGTGTGTGTGTGTGTGTGTGTGTGTGTGTGTGTGTGTGTGTGTGTGTGTGTGTGTGTGTGTGTGTGTGTGTGGGCGGGACACAGTTAAACTGTGAGGACCCTGCCCCTGGGGTGCGCTGACCACAGCTCACCTCTGCTGGGAGGTGGTTCAGTCTGTAGGACTGCTGGTGGTTTTGAGGTGAGCAACTCATCCTTCTTAGTAAAGCCCTCCCTTAAAATAATTCAATGTTCAGCTGCTGTGGAACTTGAAGCTGATCCTGCTGCATCCCTCCAGGGGAAGCAGCTGGTGGCTTCTGTCCCAAAGAGCAGTTGGTGTGTGGTGGACAACACAACTCAGAGTGCTCTGAGATGGGAGAACCAGCTGAAGCTTTGTGGTTCTACACTCTGCTTAAGGGAAGCCTTGCACCTCAACCTATGCTGGGAGCACCTCTCTATTGTTCAGTTGCTCTCCACACCCCAACTGCCTTGGTGGGACACTTGCAGTCCTGCCTGTGCCCTTGTGCATGTCCCTGGCAGGCATCTTGGCACGGAGCTTTGGTGCTTGTGAGCAGAGATGGCTGCAGACCAACATTTGTGAGGATGCCCCAGGATCTGAAAGGTGCTGAGGTCCCACCATACCTGTAAGCTCTGATGGGATGTTGAGGTGGGTCACCTTGCAGGTACACCATTGGCCTTCACCCCCAGCCTTTCCCTGCTCCTGAGGACCATCAAGACAACCCTTTGGGGGTTTAATTCAGTTCCAGTGCTTGGTGCTCCCTCAGAGCATGAGGAAAACTCACCTCCTTGTGTGGGAGGTGCCTGGTGGGGGTGGGGGGAAAGTGAGAGCAAGGCACATGCTGGAACAACACATGCCCACTTGTGAAACACATGATGGGCTGCAGGCTGGGACACCATAAACAGCACCTGTGGTTTCCCCAGATGTCCTGGTGCAAGTCCTTCCTCAGAAACACCATCTTGTGCTTGCCTGGAACCACCTGCTACATATTCAGGGCTCTTTCAATTTCCACCCCAAGACCACAAAGGAGCAGGGGGGGAGCAGAGGTACCTTTTGTTGGAACTGGCTGCCCTGTTTATTTTTAGGGTGACCATTGAGCCCAGAGCTTGGCTTGGGACTGTGCTCCACAGAACCATCAGAACAATTTCTCTCTTCAGCAGCTTCCAAGCCATGTCCAAGAGGAGACACTTGGTGGTAAAAAAAGGGGACTGGGAAGGAAACTCCGGGATGGGGTCTTATGGCAGAGGTGGGATGCAAGACAGTGGGGTGTGTGACTGTGGGCAGAACTCTTTTTTGCTCAGTCCTCAGGTATGACTTGCAGTAGTGTTGGATTTGTGTTTATTGCCTGGCCTAAGCTGCATTTCCCCATCCTGAAATCCATCCTAGGAGAAGCCTCTGAGGCTGATGTTGACTCACAGATGAAAGATCAGCAGATGGGAGCAGGTTTTGCATTAGATTGCACTGAGATGCTTTGGCCCAAACCTGTGGTCTAGAGGATCTCCAGAGGTCCTTTCCAACCTCTATCATGTGTGATCCTGTGGTGGAAAGCCAGGAGGAGTTTCTGCACATCTCTTATTTTTCCTTCAAGCCTCTTGGCCAGGCAAGCAGGCAGGATGCTGAGTCTCCCCGGACCCCAGCTGGGGAGCTGATGGTGCTCAGCAGCACCTGCATCCTGAGCACCCACCATCCCTGCACCTCATGTGGCCCCCAGCAACTCTGGTGAGTGGCTCAGTGCAGCTGTGCTGAGTCTTAGTGGTTTTGGGTGACTGGGGACTCAAATACTTTCATTGGTTTCTGTTCACTTGGGTTCTCCTCTATGGCCTCGCTGAAGTGAAACCTCAGTGCCTGGTGTCTGCTCTTCTTCACCAATGGTTTATCTGTTGGTGAGTCCAAATGGTGGCCCCTGCCTCCTCCAGCTGATGATCCTGTCCCCAAATCCTGGGGCTGCCATGCCCACTGGATATGGAATCTGTGGTACAGGCTGCATCCCCTCCCATGAATGATCCTCACTGCTGTAGCAGGATGAATGAGAAGCTCAAAGGTCCTTCCCAAAATGCTTGCTCTCTGTCCAGAAGTGGTTTCCTACACCTTATGTATTTGAGTATCAATGCCATCCAGCCTATGTGGAATTTTTTCCTTGCTTTTCAGGATGGCCAACCCAGGTACCAGGTGCTGCTTTTCCTCTTGAGAGGGCTGTGGTTCCTGCAGATATGGGAAAGCACTTTCTAAGAGATGCTTGTGCTATGCTCCTGACCTCAGGAGCAGAAAGGTAGAACAAAAGTTTCACATGGGAAGGAGAGAGGAGTTTGGTTTCCATGGAGGAAAATTGACCTTTCCATGCAGGAGAAACATGGTGTTTGGGAAGGAGTAGTGTGCTTACTCAACCCTCATCAGCCAGCAGAGAAGGGTGGACCAGGGGAATGGTCTGCTCCAGGGTATTCACTGGAATGCTTTGATTTCTGGATGCTGCAAGGGGCTTACAAACACTGCAGCCTCTCATGATGGTGTGCTCACTGACTTGGGATGGTGTTTGGGTTCAATATGAGATTTGCTGTGCCTGGAAGGCAGCTGTGCCACTGGGAAGCATTTTCCTTGGGAGAAATTGAGTCTGGTTATGTCCTGGAGCACTATCAGTCTTGTTTCTCAAGTTGTTTTGGAAGTTCCCCATGATGTGTCCTTCAACAGGACCACTGCATGTGGCTTCAGGAGTAGAATTCAGTGGCTAAGAGGACTTAGATCAGCTTCTACCCATCCCTCCTAGGTGCTTGTAATAAAGTGTGAGGAGTTACCTTGTGACAAATCTCCTGCATGGAGAACAGGCTGCATGGACTGTGAAGTAAGGTGAGGTTTGGTCCAGCTCCAGAGATTTAGCTCATCTCAACCTGGAGGAAGAGGAAAAGCTCTGCAGCCACCTCCATCCAGCTCTGAAGCCAGAGTCCTCTGCTCAGAGAGATGACCACAACTCAGTCACAGGTCCCAGCTCACAGTTGAACTGCTCAGGAATACAACACAAACCAGCTACAGCTGCTTCCTCCAACCTGCTGCTGCTTGGCGAGGGCCCCCACCAGCCCCTACAGGCGTTAGAAAACAAACAGTCACTTTTTATTTCTAGACACCAGGGTTTTCAACTGGTTTTTGATTGCTCAATGCCCCATTTCAGCAGAGCAGCCTGTCCACAATGAGCATCTCTGAGCTCTTCCTCCGAGCGTGTTGTAATATGGGAAGCACCCTCCTTTGCATGGTAGCCAGGGCTAGGATATCTCCTCCCTGCCCTCAGGAAGGTGGGAGACCTTCAAAGGGGCTCATTCCTCCTTCCCTGAGGGGTTTCTACCCCTTTGGATGACCTTATCACCAAGGGCACCTCAGTGATGCCTTGTGAAGGAATCCTGGCCAGGAGAACCCACCTGGAGTTATCTTTGGAGGACCTCAAGGGACTTGCACCACTGTGTGGTTGCTTAGTGCTCAAACTGGTGTTAACTGGCACTTCCAGTTCACACTTGCTTTGGATGGTCTCCCTACCTGGCTGGTGGCACTTGGTTCATGTGTCAAACCACAGCTCTCATGAAGTCCAATCTGTGCAGGCAATGGGAGGAGAGGGATGGTCTGAAGGTAGCTCCCCAGTTCTGAGCATCTCAGCTCCATTAGGACTGGGAGAAAACAAGGGGGAGGAGGCTGAAGTTGCAGGATCTGAGCCAGGGGAAGCAACCAGCCAGCTGCTTTCCTCAAGCTTGACTTGGCTGCAGAAAAGTCTCGTGCAGACACAGAAGGAGATCCCAAACTCCCAATTAATTTTTGACAGACAACCTCTTTATCTTGCAAGTCTTTGCCCTAACACCAGATATGAGGTCATGAGAAGAGACTCCACCCAAGCTACAGCTGCAAAAACACACAGGCATAAGAAGAGTTATGGAGATACTGGGTTTGTTTTATCAGACCTTTGGGTTTCTTATGAGACCAAATCTGTGAAACCAAAGTCCAGGATGAACCCCCCCACCATCACCTTCTTCCTTTCCCCCCCTCTGTTTTTGCATCAGCCTCAGTGTCGTGTCCTGCTCTCAGCTTATTTTTAGTGCATGCAATTTGCTTGCAACAAAAAAAACCCCACGACACCCTGATGCATTGAGAGGGCTGGAACCATCAAATACTGTCATGTCTGTTTTGGGGTTTTTTTGTGCAAGTCTCAACACTTTTCCCCCCAGATACCAGGTAGCCTGAGTCTCTTGCTCTCTGGAAAAATGATGTGGAGGAATTTTGCCTCAGCCCTAAAAAGCTCATGAAAATGGGATGAAGCAAAAGGGCATTTCAGGCTGTCACACAAAGAGATCTTTGTAATGTGGCTATTCAAAAAATACTCAACAACAAAAAAAGAATGCTTCAAGCTGGAGAAACATTCCTTTTCTTCCTTTCCTTCCACCCCCCAATGTATGAGAGCAGCTGGGTGTTTAGAAGGGTTCCTTCAGTTCTTGGTGAGAACTTAATTCACATGGCTTGTGTAAAGCTTCCTTACTTGTGCTGGGTGGTTTACAGGGAGCTGCAAATGATAATGTGATCTTGAATTCTGCAGCAGGTAGGTTGTGGATTTCCATGAAGCTGATCACCAGTTTGCTATGGTTCCTGGGTGTTCTTCTGAAGGGCTTCACAAAGGGAGTTTTGCCCCAGTTTATCTCCTGCATCCCCACTGCAACAAGCCAAGAAAAGAGATGCTGGAGATGGTGTGTGGGTGTGGGAGCTGCTGGCATGAATCTTGCACTGCTTTCACGTATCTGCTGGGTTCTGCTGCAAGTCTGGGTGTTGCTGAGCCAAGCCAGAAGCTCAGCTGCCTAAAAAAAAAAAGCCACCCGTAGCTTGTATCTTCTAACTTGAGGCTGAGGGAGAGCAGATGGCAGCAACAATCTCTGCTGCACTGGAGAGCAAAGTGTGTGGATGGGATTTCTCCTGTTTGCCCTCAACCCTGAGCTGTGCAGATGCTTGCTGGGCTGTTGTGTTGGGACAGGGAGAGGTGCGTGGTGCAATATCTATCACATCACCCAGCTGGAGGGCGAGGTCAGTGTTGTCCCATAAACAGCAGTTGCTGGGCAGCCTCCAGCTGATCTGAATGTGATGTTTGGATGTGGCTGTGATAGGGGATTGCATCCAACTCTGAGCTCCAGCTCAGTGATGACCTCTTTGCTCAATGAGCACATAAAATTAATCCCTTTTTCCCTGATATCAGAGCTGGATCAGGTTGCCCAGGGAAGTTGTGGATGCTCCATCATTGGATGTGTTCAAGGTTGTGTTGGATGGGGCCTTGAGTTACCTGCTCTAGTGGGAATTGTCCCTGCCATGGCAGGGGGGTTGGAATGTGATGATCTTTAAGGTCCCTTCCAGTCCAAAGCAGTCTATGATTCTATAGTCAGATGCTTCTGTCTTCTATGCACCATGGAGCCAGGTCTCCATCCAGGCCACCAACCATCACCTTACTCTTTCCATGGCAGCAAAGTCACTTCCACTGGTGAATCCAAGGATGCCCTTCTCATTCAACCCTTGTCTCCTCCTGCACCAAACAGCCCTGTTCCCTGCCTAACTCTGCATCTTAGGACAACACCATGGAAATCCATTCCAGGACCTGAAACTTCTTGAGGCTTCTGGCAAATTTCCTTCCAAAATCAGTGTTTCCCCATTTTCTGCAGTGATGACAAAGTGGGTCCCCATCAGCCAGGAGCTGCAGCCCCCAGGGGAGGTGTGGGGTGGGGGGGACTGAGGGATGTGGAAGCAGCAGGGGGGTTCGAAACAAGTGATTCCCTCTCCTGGATCTTTCTGTTCTGTATTTCTCTTGAGAAGTAACCACTTCTCCCCAAGATAAATCTGGCTCATGGACAGGTCCTCAGGGTGGCTGCAGGTTGGTCTTTCCAGTGAGCACAGCTAGAAAATAGAGAGGAGGATCCATCCTCTGCCCCAGAAAAAGAAAATAGTTTGGTTTTATTTCGGAGGAGGGTTTAAGAACCTCTTTGTTAAAAATCCCCAATATTTAGAATTTGCTGATCTGCTTTGCTGCTCCTACCCAAGTTTCTTCTCTGGGGTTTTTCCTACTCCTAAATGCTCACCACCACTGAGATCTCCCATCTTCCACCAGGGTCTGGAGGAGATCTGCTCTTTGAAGGTCTCTTCATGGATGGGCGAAGCCTTGCAGCTCTGCCTCTCGGGACAGAGTTTTCAGGTGAGGAAGAGAAGGGATCACTTGATTGCACTTCATGCAAGGAAGGATAAGGCAATGGTTTCCTTGTGGTGTCACCAGCAAGGGCAAGGAGAGACTCGAGGAAGGAGTCTTGTGGTTGGCAAGGCAAAGAAGGTGGGCTGTGGTGTTCACCACAAAGCAGGAGATCAAGAAGGAGGGGAAAAGTGATGGATGAGGAGGGATGGGGATCAAGTTTCATCATGGATGCAGTGAAGGAGAAGCTAGTGGAAGGAAGATAAAAAAGAAAGGTTGAACATCTACCAAAACAACACCCAACAAAGGTTCACCCAGCCCAGGTTCTACACCCATTAGAGATCTCTAGGAGAGAAAGGATCAAGCCCAGCACGAGTCCTGCTATGCTGAACCCAGGACATCCTGGACGTGGTGGCTCACAGACCCCAGCACAGCTCTTCCCTTTAATGCCCTTAACTTGCTTATGGCTGTGGCAGGGTACATGTCCTGGAAAAAGGGTGAATCTCTTGGGTTCCTCATGATGAGCCCGAGAGCATCTCTGGTCCACAGCACTGCCTTGGATCCTCTTTTCCAGCCACAGCAAATGACGGTGCTGAGTCTCCTCTCGTGGGGCTGAGATGAGGCAGGAGACCAGTGTGAGGCCAAGCACAGGAGGGGAAAACAAACCTGTTGTGCCCAGCCTCGGGGTGGATGTGGGAAACTCTCAGTCTTCACAAGAGACTGGAAATTCTGGTATAATTATAACCTCGCCGTGGGTTGTGAGAAACCAAGGGGCTTTACAGGTTGCCCCAGGCAGACAAAGTCACGGTATGCAACTCCTCCAGGAGAAACATCAAGCCCTAGCTGTGCCATGGCTCAGGGGCAGGATTGGTGTGAGCCCTCTGGAACTGTCACCAGCTTGACAAGTGGCTTGAAAGCCACTTTTTCTGCCTGGGGGCTGTGTCCTCTGATGAAATGTAGAGTATTAATCATAGCACCATAGACTATGTTGGAAAAGACCTTCAAGATCATGGAGTCCAACCATTGATGGCTCAGGGGAAGCTGGTTTTCAAGAAGGGCAATGTTTTGGGGTGTTCTGAAGATGTTATCCAGGGGATTGTTGATGGAGGGGCCCATCTTCTTTCTTTTTCCCTTAGCAGCCTTTCTGATTGAGACTTCTTCTCCCCCAAGGATGAGCCACAAAGCCAAGAGCTGTCACTGCAGGAGGGCTTTTAGCATCAGGCAGGCAGGTAGGTGTCTATCTGGGCTGGTTTGCTAGCACCCATCCAAGCCTGGAGCTCTTCCTTATGTGAGTCTGGACCTGCCTTTCACCATGGGGGTCTAAACGCTGCAGCTCTTGGCATGAAAACAGGAGCGTGAAAGCAAAACCTTGCTTTGGTTTTGCCTCATTCAGAAATTATTTCATATTTCTAGTGATGTGACAACATCAGTTAGAGCTGTTGGAGGAAAGGAGGCAGCTGCATCTGTCACTGATGAGCTGATGTGTCTTTTCTGGTCCTCTCTTCTAACTTTGTCCCTCCAAGACTTAAGCACGATAGTGGAAAACTGTGGATTTCACTCTAACTTTTATGAAACCAATCTGATTTCTAGCAGCCCATTTCTAAAGAGAGATGTGATCAAACCGCTCGGAGCGATGTCTGCAGCCTACAGAGTGTCTGTGCACAGCAGCAGCAGCATCCCCAAGGGCAGGACCAACAGCAGCTTTGCCCGCCCGTGGAGGTTTAATTTTCATTCCTCCCTGAACAGCCAGGAGTCATTCAGCAGGAGATGATGCATCACAACCAGGTCCTTGAGGTATCACGTGGCTTCTCATCCCTAGAGGTAAGGCTGGAAATGAGTCCTGGGGGAATTCAATAATTCACTCTTGATTTGCGTGGCCATCACTGATGGATGCTGGGGGGGGTCCTTGCCAGAGAGGTGATTGGATTGATGTTCAAGGCAGGGCCAGATCTTAAAACAGGAGGATGGAAATGAACCATGACAATTGTTTTCTCTTTTATTGGCACACTGTGAACGTTTGTGTCCAGGCTGAGCCATTGGTAAACTGGAGATTCTGGGACTCATGCCCATGGTGGGCCATGGACCCAACAGCTTAACCCTTCACCCAAATCTGAGTTGATTTTGGCACACTGATGTTTTTTTCCCAAGATGGGAAGCATTTATGAGCTGATCATATCTCTCCTATTCCTTTCTTTTCTGTAATTTTAGCCATTTGACTATTTTTTGGTGGTGGTGGGGGGGATCAGAAGAGGAGGTTGACAGACTCAGAGCTGCTTTCAGCCATTGCCTTCAATCAGCTATTCTCAGGGTGGATTTGGGACAGACCCAACTTCCCCCAAACCAACATCTTTCCATCACATGCTTCAGCTCCCGAGGCTGCAGGTGCAGCTATTTCATCTGGCTCTGAAATAGCCCCTTTGCCTACAAAAGACAAGTGATTAAGCTTTGAAAATCCACAAAACTGGCAATAAAGAAAAAAATCCCCAGCTCTTTCGCCCCCCTCAACTCGATGCTGAGAGCATCTCTCAGTTTTATGCACTGGCCAAACCTGGAGTTTTACTGAAACAAGCTGTGAAAATGCCTCCTCATCTTGTAACCCCTGCCCTTTTTGCCACTATTTATTATGTGCTTTTGTTCTGTATCTTGACCTAAAGAAGGATTCTGGTCTAGGACCAAATTTTGAAAAGCAAATAGGTAAAAATTAAACCAATGAGCTGCAGCTCACAAAGCCCTTATGCTCAGAAAAGCAAAATTCACTGAATAAATGTTTATTCTGCTTGCCTGATCTCTTCTGCTCCCTAAAGAAGCACTGAGGACTTTTCCTGCCACATCCCAGGGCTGAGCTCAATTCCCTCAGATGATAAACGGAGTTATGTGTCTGATTTTGGACTTTGGTCTCTGCTGGGAATTAATTAATCAAGCATCGTGCTGTTCTTACTGAGGTTTCGGTTCTTTGGTTTCAGCTCTTTAGGATGCTGAGCCCGGGGGTGTCCCTGCTTTAAAAATCAGAATTTCCTCCTGAAAACTCTGGCAGAAAAAGTGACTCGATGAGAGCTGGTGACTGATGGTGATGGGGTTAGTCCTGGGCTGGTGGCTTCAGGGCTCATTTACATCTCTCCGAGCAAGAAGTCAGGCATGAGACATTTTCCTGTTAGCGCCCAACTTGACCCCAACCCCCTCCCTTTTTTCTTCATCTTTCTCAGGGTTGGCAGTGAGACCTCGAGGGCAAAAAGCCCTGGGAGCTGTCAAGCCTCTTCTCCTCCTGGGTGGGTTCACTGGTGTCTAGTAATGGGGTTGAGCAAGTGCTTCAGGCTCTCCTTCATCACCGTTATTGTTCCATTTGCTATTTCCAGGAGGTTTGCAGGAATCAAGTGGTTTTGAGGCTGCTGAAATCTGGTCCTCAGCCTCTACTTCATCACTGCTATTGTTCTACTTGCTATTTGCAGGAGGTTTGCTGGAATTGAGCAGTTTTGAGGCTGTTACCCAGCCTGATGTTGATGCTCACAGCTCATACCTGTCCACTGTTATTTCTGGCTGCTGAGCCACCGAGGGCTTTGAGGAGCTCCTGGTGCCACAGGCAGTGTGACGGTGAGGAAGCACCTGCAAGCCCTCTGCTCAGGAAGCCAACAGTGTCCCATGGCCCTGGTGTGCTGTCCCTACTTCAAAGGGGCCCCCATCTTGCTTGCCGAGTCCTACATGCTATTCAGAGATCTCCCTCTTACTGGGAGGCTGCCTGGACACCTCCAGCAGCAGCTTAGCCTGTCCCTGGTGGAAACCGCAAAATAATGTATCAGCAATTAAGAGTTAGATGGCCACTGCCAATGACAAAAGCATCCAAGGGACCTCCAGGGCTAAGGGGACTTCTCCAGAACTGGCTGGATAAATTGTCCCTGCTTGGGTTGGTGCCACACACTGTCCGTGCCAAGCTTCACCTGTCATGGTGTCCTCTTATGGGTTCCTCCGCTCACAGGGGGTTTGAGAATCATAGAATTACAGACTGGTTTGGGTGGAAAGGGACCTTTCAAGGTCATCTTGTCCAATCTCCCCTGCAGGGTGCAGGGACATCTGCAACTAGAGTAGGTTACTCAGAGCTCCAGCCAACCCCACCTGGGATGGTGCCAGGGATGGGGCAGCCACCACCTCTCTGGGCCAGTCTCTCACCACCCTCAGCAGCAAAAATCTTTCCCTTCTCTCCAGTCTAAATCTTCTTCTTTTAGTTTCAAACCATCACCCCTTGTCCTGTCACGTCATGCCCAGGGCCTATCTATGCACTTCATGAAGTTAATGAGGTGCTACCCTTGAATCCCACACTTTGCTTTTTCCATAAATACTGCACTGGCCAAGCTGCAGGGCTGAAGAGGAGAGGTTTTTTTTCTGACATATTGAGCACAGCAGTGAATGAGAGACAGATTTCCTTTTGGCTGCCGTTATTAATGCCATTGGCCACCTCATCCTTTCTTTTCACCATTTTCTGGTGCAGGACTTTACAAGGTGGGATGACACGTTGCCTCTTTTGCTTCTTCCCCACCTTTGTGCAGGGGTGGAGAATCAAATGGGGTACCTCCCTTTAGGGCAAAAAGGTGTTTAACAGGGGAAAAAAGACACAAAACACTGAAAAGGAGGAGAAAACCAGGTCAGAGATGAATCCAAGCCTTGGGGTGCTTGCAAAACAGCTGGAAATCTCACAAGGCTGAGCTGAGTCTCATGAGATTTCTGATACTTCCCACTTCTGGCAGGGCCAGAAATACCACAAGAACAACGCTGCGTCATCATTCTTGGCGCTGCCTTTGCTCTTCCCACACTCCCGGCGGGGATTATCCTCCCAAACATCCTCCAGGCTACGGATCCCCCGGCGCTGTCCGCGGCTCCCAGGGCGGCATCACCGAATGGCGCCCAGCGCAGACAGCGTCCGGCCCTTCCCTTGAAGCCCCGTGCCTCGAGATGGGAGATATTTTTGGTCAAGAAATCAAATGACTCATTTCGTGGATCCAAAGAACTATTTTGGGATGGAGCTTGTGCCTCCCCGGTGCAGTCCCGAGCCGGCATTTGCAACCGGTGCTTCGCTGGGGATCTCGAAGCACCACCGGCTAGGTGGGGTGCAGAAGGGATGTTGCACTCCCAGACTCCTGGATCCCTCTGGATCATCAGCTCCAGAGATGGACGGTGGCCAGGGATGTTGTGCAATCCCTCTGTACACGTTTCAGTTC
This sequence comes from Corythornis vintsioides, assembly GCA_025447755.1. Taxonomy (NCBI): domain Eukaryota; kingdom Metazoa; phylum Chordata; class Aves; order Coraciiformes; family Alcedinidae; genus Corythornis; species Corythornis vintsioides. Next base: position 26,212 of record JAOEGS010013382.1, on the reverse strand, counting down.
AGTCCTTACCCTTTCCGCCCTCTGGCCGGGTTTGTTATGCAGAGGAAGCTCGTTCGGAGCCCTCGACAAACAGACAGGAAACCGAGTCTTTCAGAGACCATACACATTGTCTGCCTGGGGCTAATTTGGAACAGAAAAAGGCCTTCTTTCTTTCTTTTTTTTTTTTTTTTATTTTTTTATTTATAAATCCCCAGCCTTGTGCTTTGAAGACAAGTGCACGCTCCAGTTGGGCTAGGAAGTGAGCAGGAGTGTGCAAGGGGAAGAGCAGCCGGCGCGGCACGGAGCTGTTGGACAGAAGTCCAGCTCTGGTGAGCATGGAATCATAGGATGGTTTGTGTTGGAAGGGAACTTAAAACTCATCGTGTTCCAGTCCCCTTTGCCATGGGCAGAGACAACTCCCAGTAGATCAGGTTGCTCAAAGCTCCGTCCAACTTGGCTTTGAATGCTTCTAGGGACAGGGCATCACAGCAGGTTTAGATTCTGGGGTGATGTCATAAAACCAATGAATGTTTTGGGTGGGAAGGGACCTTTCAAGGTCATCTCATCCAGCCCCCCTGCAAGAAGCAGGGCTATCTGCAGCTAGACCAGGTTGCTCAGATCCCCAGCCAATGTCCCCTGGGATGGTGCCAGGGATGGGGCAGCCACCACCTTTGTGGGCAGCTTGGGCCAGGCTCTCACCACCCTCAGCATCAACAGTTTCTCCTTCTCTCCAGTCTAAATCTCCCTCTTTTAGTTTAAATCATCACTCCTTGTCCTGTCCCAACAGGCCCTGCTCCAAACTCTGTCCTCATCTTTCTGACAGATCCCTTGAAGCCCTGACAAGCCCCAGAAGGTCTTCCTGGAGCCGTCTCCTCTCCAGTCTAAATATCCACAACAACATCCATGGGGTGATGGTCAGCAAGGATGGTGCAAATACCAGGGCTTGGGTTGGGTGTCTCCGAGTGACCAATCTGAGGGCAGAGACTCCACTCATGGGCATCCCCTGTGTCTATGATGGTGCAGGTGATGGTGGGCTGCAACCCACATTGTCCAGTAGGGTCTGTATTCCCAGGCAACTTCATGTCTCTGCAGAGAAGGGGAAGTGGCATCAGTGAGACTGGGTGGCCACTGCACAGATCCATGCCTGAAGGCATCATCACTGGCCTTGGCCCACCACCTCTGGAGAAGCCGCTCAGGTCCCCACCAGCATCTGAGGGCTGCCTCACACTCCCCCACCATGGGATCCCAGTCCCAAGCAGCCCCCAGGGACTCTGATGAGACCTTTAGAGAAATCAGAGACTCCTTTGGAAATCTTTTATTTTTATTTTGCATGTACCGGTGGGTATTTCCAGGGCCAAGGTAGTGTGATACAGGCAGGCAGATATTAGTCACCACAGCAGACTTTAAAAAGTGAAAACAAGAAGTCGAAAGCTACTGAACCTGCAGCAACTTCCCAAATCCCACCCGAAACGTAGCAAAACTCACCTAAAACGGTGCAAAAAAAAGTAAAAGTTCCAGCGTTGCTTTTTTGTGGGGGGGGTTTGTTGATGTTGTTTTTGGAGAAACATCACCCTTTATTCTGAGAAAAGGGAAGCGTTGGGGACAATAGCTCTGTGAGGTTGTGTATCTCCCATGGGTGCTCCTCAGGAGAGCTAAGATGGGGGGGGTGACACCCATCACCCTGGGTTACTCCAGGGCTTGGGCAACATGACAGCGATGCTGAGGTTCCTGCAGCAGAGCTGGGAGGTGCAGTGTGAGACGTAAGGGTGACACCAAAGAGGAGAAGCCTCCCTTTGTCCTCACCTCTGGCCCATTAGGGTTTTGCACGGATGCTTTTGGGCATGGGGCAGCTCTGTTACACCCCTTCCTGCACAGCCATATCCCACCAGCAACCTCAGTCTCAGCTGCACCCAAAAAGACACACCAGCCATAGCAGCTCTTTTCTTTATTTAACCCTCCCCGACACCAGGATTGAGGAGCCACTTCCACATTCCCCCCACCACCACCGCTGGCCACGGCCAAAAAGCCCTGGAGCCGTTTCTCCTCCTTCAGCCTGGCCTGTCTCACTTGCAGATGCTCAAACCACATGAGCCTTCACCCAGCCTGGCCTGTCACAGATGGACACGGCTAAAAATACCTAAAAATACCTCCTGGTCTCTGGCGTCCTGCAAGGGTCTCACAGCAGAGCAGCTGGGACCGAGAGGATGGGCTAAAAATAGGGGTGCAGGGCGAGTTTCAGAAGATCCCAAAACGTAAGGTGAAACTGGGTTTGGGTTAACGGAAGAGCTGAGGGTGTCAAAGGGATTATTTCTGCTTGAGGAGAAATGTGGGAGCTCTTGTGTGTGTAGTTAGTGGGGCATCATCGTCACCTTTGTTCTTTAGGGTCACCACCCGTGTGAGGGGCCACTCTTCTTGGGGACCAGGGGTGCTCAACCTGTGCCATACACACAAGTAGGGATGAAAACACTGAGGTTTGGCCTCCTCACCTCATCCAGCAGGTCCAGGTTTGCACCCAACACAGCAACCCCGCTCTAATCACATGCAGATCGGCTGAGCCCCATCCTGCCCTAAGAAGATGCTCAAACCCTCCAGCCTCTTATCACCTGGAGTGAGGGAAACCTCTCTCTGATGCTTCCAGCTGTGAACCACCAGCTAGTGACATGCCTGAAGATGTCCTGTCCAGGTCATCCACCCACCACCAAGCCCAGGGGACCCCCTTGCAGCCCCGTTCCCCCCAACCTTGCACAATCTGCCGGTCCTTCTCCTTCCTCGCGCCGGGTGAAATCAGAGCTGTTATTTCAAAGAGCAGCTTGTGATTTATCGCTGTAATCTCGACCACAAGTTGAGCTGGCAGTAGTTAGGGGAGCCACGAAGAAGAAGAAGAAGAGCAGAGGGAGCTATTAATTTCTGCATCCTCTATGCTCTTGAGGTTTTTATTTCTTCACTCCAAGAGCAAGGAAATATGGGCTGCTGCTGAGTAAAGAGGAGAAAATGAAAAGAAAATTGCCAGGGATTGGTGTTGAAGGAGCTCATGTTGAGCCCTTTTTGTTGGTGGTTTTTTTTGCATGCTGTTAAGAACAAATGCAGCTTAATGAACTTTGAAAGCCCTTTCTTTGCAGGGGTAACACCCTAGGAAGGAGAGCAGGGTTCTGCTGGCAGGTCCATGAGCAGAACTGAGTGGGATTTCTCCTCTTATTCTCCCCTTTCCCCTTTTCCATAAGTCAGATTTATGTCTCTCAGCAGCTACTTTGGAGAGCGGTGCTTTGCCCTGCTGTTAATGAGTCTTTAAATCAAAGGCGCAGCTTGAAGGGTTGAGTTGGTCAAATCAAACCTTGATTCTCCTTCCAGAAAGGGCCAGGCTGAGGATGAACAGCCCTGGGGTGTCAGAGCTGCAGGAAACTCCCAAACATTGTCTGTTTGTAAAATAACAGCATTTTCATCTTTAGCATTTGATCTTTTCTTGTTTTAATCCTCATTTCTAATTCTATAGTTTATTTAAGGCTTTAAATTGTATTATCTCCAGCTTTCCCTTGCTTTGAATGCACCTGGAAGCAAATTTGGGGTTTTTTTTTTGGCTAAACCTCACTGAGATGCAGATTATCTTGTGCAATTGCAGACTTTGGACAGTCTGAAAAAATTCCCAAATTTCCCAACCCTGGAGCCTGGCAGAACCTTTTGCATCCAGGACTTTGAATCTCTTCTGTGCTCAGAAGGAATCTGTCAATTTTTCCTTTTTTTTTTTTTTTTTTCACCCTGTTTTACAGAAGAAAAGGCTTTTTTTTGTTTTTGTTTTTTTTCCAGGCTTGCTGCAGACAGAGGGAATCAGGCAGCATTTTAACCCAGCCTGAGGAAATGACAAAGCAGTAACTCCCCTGCAAGTTACTCGAGTAGTTTTCATTAAACTCAATCTTTGCAAAGCCCTTGCAGTTATTTTCCAAGCCCCACCCCCTGAAAAAAAAAAAAAAGAAAAAAGAAAAAAGAAGAAAGAAAAAAAAAGTTGTTCTTTCATGGCTTTCTGGTTTGCTAATCTACTTCAGCATTTATTAGCAATTATTTATTTCCTTCCCCGTTGGCTGTTTATGGTGCAATTTTTCAACAAAATAGGCATTACTCAATAATAACCTCTGCAAAAAGGCAATTAGGAAATGTGAAGGAGCGTGGGGCAGGGATGGCTTACAGAGATCATGGGCATTTTCCCATCTACAAAATCTCTTTTTTTTTTTTTTCCTAGCTCAGATGGAGCTGAAAATGCTGCTCAGTGCAGCAGACCCCGGGAGTGGAGCATCACAAAGGACCCAGGGGCTTGTCCCCCTCTGTTTGCAGCCTTTGCAAGGTAGCAGCGAGCTGAGAAACACGGTGTTTAGGGAGACCTGCTTTCTCTGTCTCCTGGGTAATGATTTTCTTTCTTCCCTTTGGGTTTGGGCGATGAGGAAGGTCTGCAAGAAAACAGGATTCTTGTTCCTTAATGAAAACGCTCCGCGTTGAAAGACTCCCACGAGTTCCCATAAAGCCACAAGGTAGCGCAAAACCAGAGGAGAAAAAAAATATAATCAAATTAGATATACATTTAAAAAAAAAAAATGTGCTCAACCTCTCAGTGCAGCATCTCGGGAGCATTTCCCCATTCCCCACCTCTGTGGGGAGAGCTCTGCACCAGCCACCCGCCCTCCAAAATCCCCCCCCCCCCAGCGCGGCCGGGGCCCCGCGAAACAACTGTCAGGACGGGAGAGGGTCCGGGAGGGGAAGGGAGAAGGAGAAGGAGAAGAAAACGGAGGGGGGCGCAGCCGTTATAAAAGTTGTCTTAAA
>JAOEGS010013382.1:6352-18550 GCA_025447755.1 Corythornis vintsioides | reverse complement strand
TGGTTCTAAGGATCCTAGAAGGAGCCTGGGAATTATTTTTCTGCTACAAACTTTGCTTTTGTCTTACCAGCTTTCAGATGTTACTAAAAACACGAGATGAAAAGTGGCTTGTGGGTTATGGATTTCTTTTTAGAGGGAAAAAAAAAAAAAAAAGACATTTCAGAGGCTTGTTCTTAGGAGCAGCTAATGTATTTTTCCTGTGTGTAATAAATATAATAGCATGGCTGGCAAAAAGAAAATATGACTTTGAAGCAAGCGAAGACAATCCCTGAAATTAGGAGTTTCAGATCCTTCTGGAAAACATGTCTGAGGATCAAGAAGGGAAATATCTCACTAGAAATAACAACCACAGCCTGGCAAGCGAACACTGCAAATACTCTCATGTATGAACAGGAAGAATCCATGGCCACTGCAAACCATTAGAGTCAGTGTTAATTAGGGCTGATTGACTAAAACCAGAGTCTGACATGAGCTCAGCTCTGCTCTCAGGGCTGCTCTGAGCCCAGGCTGAGTCACTGTGAAAGCCACATGCTGAGTCATTAGAGGTTGGGGGGGGGGTGTGTGTGTGAAAAAAACAATAAAATAAATATATCTATCTGAGCAGGTGGGATTTTCCATGGCCCTGAGTGATGAAGGAGCTTGGCATTGGCCCTGAGATATAGAGATGATAAGATGCCACCAGCCCTGTTTAGCAGCCCAGGAGAGCAATGGTTGATGCTCCACAGGGTGGTAGTGGGGGAGCCAGGGATGTGAAGGCAGGAATGGATGGAGAAGCTGTGCTCTGTGGGGAGCCTGTGACCTCAAAAGGTGGAAAGCAGGGAATTTAGAAGCCCTCCTCCTCCATCCTGCCACATCCAGGCTCACCAGTGCTGCAGGGGTGGCAGCCAGGAGCACCTACATCAGGGTGCTCCTCTCTCCAAAGAAAGTTTTAGGGCCCTGAAAAACCATTTTGCCCCAAAAGCACCACTAAATAGCCAGGTGCACTGGGTGTTACTGGAGGGGAATGGGGAGACAGTGAAGCCTGTTGAAGGAGGGCTCTTCCCAGCATGAGATGCAGATCTACTCAGCTTTCCATGTGCTCAGAGGATGAAGAGCCTCAAGGGCTTAGCATAATAAGCCATTTTCTGCAAGGGTTGGTCTCCCAGGAGCCATCTCCCTGCCCTTTGCTCTGAACCCTGAAATTTAGGATTTTATGACTTTTCTGTGATTTTTTTTTTTCTGTTATAAATTCATACAGCTCTAACAATTTTGCTAGTGAAATAAGCTCATGATTCTGGCTCGGGCTTGGGCTTTCTGCTGCCTTCTGCAGAGCTGGGGCATGGACTGTGCAAGAGCATCTCCCTCACTGGTTCCTATGGCTGAGAGATGGAGGAAAGAAGCCCACATCGCCTCTTACTGCAGGTTTTTCTGTGAGGTTCAGGGCTGTTTGGGCTCTGTCCCTCCTCCCTGTTCACCTCCATCCCCTTCCCCATGTGCTCCAGCTGTAAATGGAATGGCACTGTCGGAGTCTTGCTATTATTCACCACCCTGTTTCTTCTGTACGAACAAACAAGAGCTGTTTGCTCTTTTTGACTCACCGGCTGCTCCCTCCATGCAGGGTTTTTGCAGCAGGAACCGTGCTGGGAATCAATGCAGTTAATTCAGAAACCTCTCAAGTCCATGAATAATTCAGAACATACTCTGGAGCGGGCTGGTTTGCACCTATGGCTGTAGGTCTGCTCTCAGTGGAGGGATTTCATTGCTCTGCTTCCCACTTTGGGGTTTGTCCCTTAGAAAAAAAAGATCTATTTTTTTTGGTACTAAAATTCCTCCCCTTGCTCCTGGGAGATGGCAGTAGAGGTGAGGGGAATTGGACCCATCACTGCCTACTGGCACCTGCAGCCTTGGAGGTAGCATCTGAGCACACAAAGAGAGCACCGTGGGGAACTGCTGCTGCAGACTCTTCCCAACGAGCTGCCTAATTGACCATTTAATGACCAGGTTTACAGTGATGACTCTAAACTCTCCTGGCACTGGGGTTTAGAGCTGTCTGTGCCAGTCTGGCTCTGGGTGTATTGCTGGGAGCAAGGAGGAGAGGGCATTGATGCTGTCCCTTTTACCCCCTACTTGGTGTCCCCTGCAGCAGCTGCGTGTTTGGCCTTCAAACCTGGGGCCAAGAGTGGACAGTGATGGCCAGGTGACCATGACCATATCCAGGCATGGACTGAGGGAGGCTACAGCTCCCTTTCCTGGCCTTGTCCTCAAGAAAACTTGGTCCCATGTATAAATGATGGCTTGTTCAACCCACATGGCAGTTTGGTTTCAGGCTGTGGAGCTGTGGTGCTGAGGGCCATGGGTTAGTGGTGCCCTGGCAGTGCTGGGGGATGGTTGGACTTGATGAGCTTAAAGGTCTCCTCCAGCCAAAATGATTCTATGGGCCTATAATTCTGTGAATTAGCTTGTTCAAGGGATGCTCCCTAGAAAGGAGATCCCTTTGCTCTGCCTGTGCACAACTTTTTGGGGTGTTGGAGTCGATCCATGGCCTAGCTGCCAAGGTAGCTGGTAGAGGAAGAGAGAGAACTTCGTATTTCAGAAGTTCAAGGGAAACTGAGTTCCCTTAGAGGATGGGCTGAGAGTGAGAAGGTTGACAAATAGGCAAAAGCACCTAGCTGCCGGAAGCAGGGGACCACTATTGTCCCCAGTGTCCCCCAGCTTGGGGTGTCACCCGGAGCTCCCGGCGCCCGACTTGGCTGCGTCCTGGTCACACCGAGCCACATGATCTGTGGGGTCGGAGCAGCAGCAACAACAGGAACAATCTGTGGGAGAGGAACTTAGGATGAGCCCAACTTCTCTAAAAGTATAAAAAGACCCCGGGGAGGGGGGGTGGTGGTGGTGGTGGGGGCCGGGGTTTGGGGGGGGTGCTCAAAAAGCCATCCACGTGCACGTCCTCTCCTCGCAGCCCTGACAGTTGGAAGCCGGCGTTGTCCTGACGTTGTGCAACACCGTTTGGTGTGCATTCGGCACCGGGTCCCCCCCCGCCGCAGCTCTCCTGCCCTCCCAGGGAAGGAAACAACCCCACCGATGCCCAAAGGTCCTTCACAACAGAGAGAGCAAAACAAACGGCTCCTTTCAGCCTCCATCCTGCCCCCGGGGGCATCAGCCGGGTAATGGGAGCCTGCAAGTAAACAAACAAACAAAAAGAAACACACCCTGCGGCTCATGGATGAGCATCAGGGAAGGGAATCCATAGAGAAGCTCTGCTTCCTCCTGAAGGATGCTCGAACAGCTCAGCATAGGGCAGAGCCAATGAATTCAAAGCTCATCTTGCCCAGCAGTTGCTCACAAAGCACAGATAACCCAAGGTGCAGAACAGGTTTTTTTGGGGTCCTATTCCCATTAATTTCTTCTTTTTCTATGGATTTATTGGTGTTTCCACTTGCTGACCAGCCAGGGGTGGGGAGGACTTGTCCCCAGTGCACCCCAGCAGCTCTCTGCACACATCCTGCAGTCAGGCATTTAGACGAGGTCATTCAAAAGCCTATTTTTGGCTTGAGGAAACACTCAAACCTCCCAAACAGCAGAAAAAGACACACTGAAAACCAAGGTGAAGCTTGTCAGGTGGCCTCATTCCGGGTCAGTCGATAGAAAGGTGCATCTTGCCCACAAGCCTATCTCAAAGCCAGATTCTGGGCAATGGGTCAGATGCTGTGACTATCATCAGACACATCTATAAATGTTTGTGGGTTTTTTTATGGGTTTGTAAGCTAAGAAAAAAATTATCATCGCATGTAGAAAAACTGGTTTCCATCGTATCCTTTGGCCAACACACCTGCCAGGCTGTGAGAGAAATCAGGCACCATGTGTGATATTTTCTCCTAGCTTAGAGGAAAACTTTTTGCTGATTGGAGAGGGGAATAACTGAGGGGAAAATTTGGTCTTAACTTCTAGGTACTTCTGGCTGCTAGAAAATTGATCTTTACGCTTAAGGCAAACTGATGTGAGCAGTGAAGAGGGAAACTGGAAACATGAGTGGCCCATGGCCACTTGCAAAGCATCTGTGGCTTACATGTTCCTGTGCTTTTTCTAGCAAGTCTCTTAAATGAACCAGGAGCTGAGATTACAGGAATTCTGGTTTCTTTTTAAGTTATAGGAAAGGAGGAAGAAACAGCCGGAGATGCTGCTTCTGAACTAAAAATATTGTACAGAGAAGGACAGCTGCAGTGAAGCTTTGAATGTCAAGGTCCTCAGTGCTTGGGCTGTTTCTCCTTCAAATGTCACCTCCTGATGGTGGGAGAGGTTAAAAAATTGGAAAGGAAAGTGAAGGGTTGAAGTCATTCCCTTGCTTCCCTTAGAAATACTTGTTCACCTGGAAGGACTGAAATAAAATGGAAATGAAATCTCATTTTCAGCTTGTGGTGCAGGCGCAGGGACACTTTTGAGCTGGACTTCCCAGTTTGGGATCCCCATGTAGTGGATCTGGACCAGTCACAGCTGCTGAAGGCCTTTTGGGGATGTGGGAGTTGCTGATAAGTCTGTAAAGCCATTCATAAAACTTCTGGGAGAGTATTTGTGAATGCCAAGCACAATCCACACACACACACCCCCCAGCCAGCATTGAATAAGTGACCTTTGTCTTGTCTTTTATTTTCACTTTCAAACTCTTGCTTTCCAGAGGTCAAGCAGTTTTAAAAGCTCAGCAGAATTAAAGGGGCAGGTTTAATCCTCCCAGTTATTTTATCTTGCTGGCCACCGTGTCATCTCTCTTTCACCAGTGCCACTAGTTATGTTCCAAATGCCAAATGCTAAATGTTCCAAAATTTCTCAAGTCAGACCCCCCAGAGAACCCAGGAAACTTGTGTTAAAAAGGACTATCTTTGCAAAAATACCCTTTAGCCTCTTTCTCTCTCCATTCGGAGAGTCTTTGCAGTTCTTGTTTTTCAAAAAAAGGAAGAATGATTCTGATGTAACAGGACACCAGGAGCTGGAGATTTAGGGGGGTGGTGGTGGTGGAAATAACAAGTATTGTACAACTCGTCATAAAGCGGTGAGAAACCACCTGCCTTTCCCTCTGGTCTTGTTAAACCAGCTCCACAATAAGGTACCCCTTTGAATATGGTTTGACTTACATGTTTATATCAATTTGGAGCAAGGAGTATGCAAGTCAGGTCATAAACCACCATCAGCTATGGCGTGTTAGTTATTTAACCCTTGTAGCAGGATGAGGTGTCTCTTATCAGGGCTCACCTCCCCTCTGCACTGGTATCAACAAACCCCTGATCTGGAGTTAAACATTAATGAGCTGTCACCGAGGGCTGGATTATCAGAAATCTCTTGAGCTAAGGTCATCATCAGTCACCAGGGATGGGGTTTATCTTAAATATCACCAGGACATGGTGGGTCAAGGCTAGGAGGGGAGACTCATGTCAGCGGTCCCTGGAGTGGTTGAGGTCTCTCTTGGCTAATGTCAGGACTTCTTGCGTTGGTCTTGTGGTCCAGCGGCTGCTTCCTTCCAGATGTTTAAAGGGAAAAAAAGCACGAGGGGTGGGGGGAAGGCTGGGTTTCTAAAAGCCCTTTCAGTGCTGCTTTGATTACCGTTAATGGGGTAGCACATGGTGTTCTTGTCATCCACGTGAACCTCTTCAGATGGTGCCTTCAGCTGAAGGGGCAGGTGGCAGGGAGCTCCCGGCTGTAATTACCTCTTCCAAGAGAAAATGCTGCCCTTTGCAGGGGTGTGTGTGTGTGTGATGGTGTGTGTGGGGGTGTAATTTCCCATCTATTCCTTTCATCTAATGGCTCCTTATGCTTGGAGTACAAGCCACGAAAAGAGCTCTTAATCCACATCCTGCCTCCCACCAATTATTTAATACCTGGATTTTATTCCTTCTCATTTGTCTTTCTAACTACCCTAATTTTTCCAGTTTCTCTCATCAGCGTTTTCCCAAGCACTTTATTGTTTTCTGATTGCTGTAATTCTGCAATATCTCTTGGCACTAAAAGCGCAGCTCCCTGGAGGAAAAGGCTCATGAATTTATACAGCGACATTACACAGGTTTTTCAGATGAGTCTTGGGGCTGATTCGGATGCCCAGAAATTCTCCTTCTGTTCCTACCTCTCCCGTCTCCTCATCCCTTTAATGAGCAGAGAGGCAGAAATTAGAAAGTAGAAATTGCACAAGCGGTTTGCTGTGGATAGAAAGAGTCGTGAAGTCGTGGGTGAAGGTTTGGGGAGACTAAACACTTGGTCTCCTCCATCTTTCCCCACTCTCTACACTTCTGACTTAGCAGAGCATTTTACTCTTCATTTGTCAAGACAAGAGTTTCAGCCTGGGAGGAGATTTTCCCCATGGTACAAGTTTCATCTTTGGCTTGCAACTGAAGCACATTTGAGAATTTGCTCCTGAAACTTCCCATGTTCTAATTTTACCTGACGGGGCTGTCAGAAGCAGTGCACAAGAGAAAATGAGATCTCCTCTGTAGCTTTGGGGTGACAGTGCTGCCTTAGAAAGGGTGATGAAACTCCGAGGCTTTTCCTCTGCTCATTAATATTGAATTTCCTACCTTGGCTCTGGGGTTTTTATGTGACAAAGACTCAACATGGGCCCAACACGACATGTGTTAAATCCTCTTTAAGAGATGCTGTCTCTTTTTGTCTCGCTGGCAGAGGGATCTGCCTGTCAACCAAACACTTGAGTGTGTTCATGTCAGGAGAGGAGTCTTAAATACGATCAGTATGAGGAAATACACTGGGGTGCTGGGAATGAACATGTTCCCTGAGAGCTTATTTATCTTACAGGCTTGTCCCAGACTAAAGACTGGGCGAGACCGGAGCCAAACGTTGCTTTAAACAACCTTTTTTTTAAAAAAACTCTTCCAGTAATTTGTTTCTCTTTCCATCTGAGAGTGGAATTAAGACAGTCACAGATTGCAATAAGAGATTCTGCTTGTGAAATATTCTGCATTTTTTGAAGGCCAAGAGCTTGCAGCTGCACACTAAGTACTGGTGAGTGGACTGAGAAGTACACACCCATGGCAGGACCTTGTGGAATAGCACTGACCAAAGATGAGGGTTTGGGTCCCTGCTTCTTCATGACTGTCCATCCTGCTTGAAAAAAGGCCAAATAGTTGTAAATCTTGCTGCTGGTGAGAACAAAAGTGCTCCTTAAAGGTTTCCCAGGAAGGATGCCCAAGGTCAGAGCGGGCAAGTGTTTTCCTTTATGGCTGGTTAGTTGTCTGCCTCCTCTCAAGAGCAGAGATAGATGAGCCAAGACTCATGTGTACTTATTTAGTTGGGAATCAGGCTGGGCTCAGAAAGAAACATCTGAAGAACCAAACATCTTCAATTCTGGGAAGGTTTGGGTTAGCATCTGGTGGTGGGGTTTGACCTCTGTTGCATGTCAGCCAGGACCCACAGTGTAAATTTGGAAGCAAACCCCAGACCAGGTTTTGATCGTGAATTGTGATCGATGTAGTCCCAAGGGCTTTGAAGCTGAGGTTTGTAAAAGTCATCTGCTACCCATGAACAGAAATCAGTGTCTACCTGCTGCCATGACTATGGCTGGGAGGAGGAAAACCTTCCCTCAGCTGGACTGAGGTCTCTCTGTTAGCATTTGTCTCCCATGTCAGTTGAAAACAAGATAAACTTGTGTCCAACTCAACGCCAGGCTTTGGAAATCTTTCCAGAACAACAACCAGCACCAACTGTGGTGCCCAACACCATTTTCCTGGGCCCCGGGTAGTTGGTTTTCAGTAGTACAAGTGATGAGGTTGTCTGACAACTCATCCACCAATGCTCTCCGTAGCTCACCATCTCAGATGCGTGCCAAGACACTGCTTTTTTTGAGCCCACAAGCATCATCCCCTTCTGCCTGATGAGCTTTTTTCCCCTTTTCTGGTCCTGCGGTGTGTCGATGGAAGCAGGTCATGGGACAACCTGTCATGTGGGACCAACCGACCGCATCTCAGCGTGGTCTGGTCGCACCTTTTTTTTTTTTGTTTTTGTTCCATGGAGAGGCCAGATTATGACCATAAAAGGGAAGAACGGAATATTGGGCCAGAAGCCCTGCACCGATTGGCTGAGTGCCGATTCGTGATGGTTTCAGGGGAAATAACCAGGTCGGAGTAATTTTTGGGGCCGAGAAGAAAAACAATGCAACAAAACCATGTGGTTCACCATTGAAACCAAGGCAGGACTTTCGGTGTCGGTGCCTCCTGTTGTTTTTGGTTCCACCTGCGTGAAACTGCAGCATGGCCCTCACTTCCACATGGGCACAGAGGCTTAGCCGCACAGAGCTCCTGGTTCCCATAAAACATCTCTGCGACCACGACCAGCTGATGCCACCTAGGGTAACATCTCCTGGAGCTGAACTGGAAGGATCTGGTGGCCAGGTTGGCCAGGAACCAGACCAGCAACCACCTCCTGTCCATTTATCTCTGTAGCCGTGACCAACTGATACCACCTACGGTAACATCTGGAGGTGAACTAGAGGGATCTGGTGGCCATGTTGGCCAGAAACCAGAGGTAGCCACCTCCTGTCAACCTGGTGGCCTTTTGTCTTGGGATTACCCAACCAGTAGCTTCTTGTGGTTAAGTAGCTGCATATCCATGTCAGAAAACCATCAGAGCAAAGTCCATTCATGCCTGAACATCTCTTTCACCCAACCCTCATTAGACCATTGGCATGATTAATACCAGGACTTTAATCTCCTGAGATGCTCATCTAAAACGTGCCACCAGCCCTAGAATTACAACGCTTAGTAAGTACAATAAAAAAGGCTGAGGAGTTTTCCCGGAAACTTTGGCAGCCTTGCGCTGGGAGCAGATGTTGTCGGCAAGCAAAGTCCTTGTGAGCTGTAAAAGCATTTTCCTGTTTAATGATTAGCCTGAGAAATTGGACAGCTGAATTAGGCTATTTGTGCTCAGGAGCATGGGGAGCTGAGGTATCAGCTTCACCCCTTCTGGGAAGGACACACCCATGTCAATCCTTCACTTGTCACCTTCATCCAATAAGAACAAGATGGTTTTACAGTTAGCACTGGTCTTGGAGCCAGAAACAGGCTGTCGTCATTGAGCTGATGACCATATTCTGCCTTGCCTTGTGTGCTCAGGGTGGCAGTGGGGGCCATCTGCAATGGGGAGTGTCTCTCCTGGAGGGTGAACCCAACCTCCTGCAGAATGAGACAGCAAGCCTGGCCACCGTGCTGGAGGATGGTGGTGTTCATCACCTCCCAGAAGTGGCTCTGGCAGCCTTGAGTTCCTTCCTTAAATGGGCCCCGGGTAGTTGGTTTTCTGTCCCAACCCTCACTGGCCACTTCTGGCAGCATCAGGACAAGTGTCTGCTCCCTCAAAAAGTCCATCCAAGTTCAAGGGAGATGTGCTTTGCAGGTGGCTGTGCAGGTGCTCTTTTCATCCCTTTCTTCAACTTTCCTCCCCATTCCTCCTCACATCCACCCTTCCCTCCCAGTCTCCTCCCCTTCCCTCAGGCAACTCATTTTCGATAAGCACCAAGACATGCTGGAGACATGTCCTGCTGAAGGCAGTCCCACACCACCACCCCACCTCTCCCTCTCCATCAGGCCCCTTCCTCTGCTCTTGCCCCGATCCCAGGTACCTTTTGCTCTCCTGCAGTAGCAGTGCCCTGGTTCTCCTTGCTCCACCGCCCGCTACAATTCTTCTCCCCGTTACCACTGCAGCTATTTCTTCAGCGGTGACCACAGCGGTGAGCCCCAGGACCTATCGCAGCATCGCAAGCCTTGGTGCTTGGCCCCACAAAACCAGAGGGCAACCACAGCATCTTACTCATTGGCACTGCAGTGATGCTATCCCATTGCCTCCTTCCCGGTGGCCAGTGGTTTTGGAGAGAGGGGAAGAGGTGGCTGCACTCAAATCAAGGCACGGCGCCTTGCTCCGGTGGGGTTGGTCTCCTCTATGGCCATCAACCCAACATCTTGGGGCTCTCCAAAACCAACCTGGCCTGCACGAGCTGAGGTCTTGGTAAAGCAAGGCAGGGATGAAGGAAGGTGGTGTTTGAAGGTGTGGTTTGGTTGTGTTCAGTATGTTGTTAGCAGTGTGGTTCAAGGGGCTTGGAAAACAGCAGCAGAGACTTGGATCAGGCCAACCCAACCAAAGGGCTGCATGGTGGTTTGTTGCTTAGTGCATTTGAATATGTATATGTGAATCACCAGGACTCTGGGTCTAAACAGGTGCTGTTCTGCAGTACCTGTGAAAAAAAACCCCAACCCACAACTTGCTGCAGGCACAGCTTAAGCTCTCTGGGTATTTCACATATACCCTTGTCCTCATAATACCTCCCCGGGACCGAGCTGTGCTGATGCCCCCGTTGCACAGAGAAGCAAAGGGAGGCTGAGGGACGTGGAGGGGTTTACCCAAGGCTGCAAAGGAAGCCTGCGGCAGAAGCTCAGTGAATCCGCCTCCAGCTCCCACCCCGAGCGGGCTCGAGTCTCCCAGACCGCAGGTTTCCTTTCCAGCCCTTCAGTCCTAACCCCAACCCCGGGCTGCAGAGAGCAAGAGGGAATTGCACAAACGCCTTTGGCTGCTTCTCAGAGAGGAACCCTCCTCTCCGCCCACCCCCTTTCCCACCCCTTCCCAGTATGCCCGCGGGCCGCAAACCCGATTCCTGGGCACAGCCCGGTTCCTGTGCGTGGGACCCCCCCTGGCATCGCTCAAAGCAGCCAGGGAGAGGAATCCAGCAGCTTTCCAGGGTAACTCAGACCTTTCAAAAGGCAGTGTCCCTTATCAAAGGGCCACCCAGCAGGGTGGGGACATCACCCCTGCGCCGGGCCTTGAGCTGGGCAGCGCCTGCGGGCAGGAGATAAAGCCGAGCGAGATGCAGCGGGGTGAACTCCCACAGGCAAATGAGGTCTGAGGGGGGGGGGGGTGAAAAATGACAAAAAATCATAATTAAAGAAAAAAAAGAAGCTTGAACTCCAAGACAGCTCGGTCGAGCCCCTCTTCCTTTATTTGCTTAGCCCAGGGCTATCTTTATAAGCCCTTACGAGCAGATGTTCCCCCATTTGCATGGCGGGGGGAGGGGGTTGGCTGAGGGAAGGGATGCTCAGCAGGTCCCAGGGCTGCTGGGTCGGTGCAGCAGCCGGCTGGCGATTGCCACCCAGTGGCTGAGCTGCCTTCCCGCCCTGAGAACCTCCTCCCGAAGAAAGTCGCTTCTGCAAGAGCCAGGTCTTTATTTTCTGCAGCCTCAGCTGCTGCTTTTCTTGCTTTTCTCTTATTTTCTTGCTTTTTTTTCCTTCAAATGGCTACGGTCAAACCTGCGGCACAGCCTCCTGGACCCCCAGAGCTGCTGCTCTTTTATGGCCGGAGTGGTTTCACTATATGGGAGAGATGAACCAGCTTTTGGGTTTGTTTTATTGTTTGTTTCTTTTTTTTTCGCTTTTTTTTTTTTTTTTTGGTTGTTTGGCTTTTTTGTTTGATTTTTTTTTTTTAGTGCAGGCTGCTTCTGAGCCTGGTGCTCAAGGAAACTCTGCAGCTCTGGCAGAGCTGAGAAAACCTTCCCGTTGGTCCTTTGTCCATCCCTTTCCCACCGAGGCGTTAACCTTGGCTGGAAGAGTCCATCCTCAAGCCCCTCCCCAGCAGGGATCTGAAGAAACAGGTTCACATTGCCAGGGATGGTGTTTTTACTGTTCCTCTGGCCACGGCAAACAGTAAATCTGGAGTTAATTCCTCAATCTGTGGCTGCTGCAAAGTTTCCTTGGCAGAGGAGAAGGTCACAGACAGCCCAGCTATCAGGGTCCTGCAGGGACCTGGGTTCAGATGGCTTTCCAGTTAATCCCTCCCAGGCTGGGACTCATCTCTCACTAGCTTTCTGCCTAAAGAGCAACACCCCCCCAGCAGACACATTCTGTTAGGCTCTCCTAGGGATCTTTTCCAGGCAAATTTCATATTTTGCATTAATGTCACTTACAGAAGGCACAACCAATGGAGAATGACTCCTTTTGCAGAGCTACTCCCACCCCCAAAACAAGCTTTCTTAACCCTCTGTCCATAACACAGACAGCTAACAAGCCTCTCACCTTTATATAGACACCTCCCATGAGGGGTTTTGACCACAATCCCTCTAAAGTTAATCAAGTACACCATGTATGGCTAATTGCAGAGTGGCTCTGAAGCTGTTTGGGGACCTGGAGACACCTCTGCAGAAGGATTTCATGCACCAAGCTCATCTCCTGCAGCCAAGCCAATGCCTTC
>JAOEGS010013380.1:0-18077 GCA_025447755.1 Corythornis vintsioides | reverse complement strand
AACTACTAAGGTGCTGTGGTCTGTGTTAAATAAATAGCCAGACAGACAACCTGACAGAGTAGCACAAATACAAAATCACCATCCCACCACTCAAGCCCTCCTCCTTCCAACATCTCTGAATAGGTCTGAAACTCAAAAGTATTGTAGGCAAGGTTATATACAGATTATAGCTTAACTGTGGGTTTGTGTGTTGGTTTGTGGGTTTTTTTTGTGTGTTTTGTTCTTTGTTGTTTTGTTGGTTTTTTTTTTCCTGGACTTAATGAGTACCTTTGAGCATTGCAGTGAAGAAAACATTCCATCTGGTGAAGGCTTTTGTACAAATGAGAAAAAAGGACATTTTAAAGCAAACTTCATGCTCAAATGGTAGGGCTTATTTTTGGTTTTGTTTGTTTGTTTCATACATTGCTGGGCTTGCATTACTTTAGAAGCACAGTTTTGTATTGTACAAGTACAACACAAATTTGAAATGGTTATTAGGCCATTAAGAGAATATCTACTGCTATCTGTTTTTAATGGATTTTTTTTTTTTCTTTTTAATTTGCAATACGTGGAAACATCCATAAGAATTATTAATTGATGCAAAATTTTAAAATACTTTTGTAATTGGAAATATGCTGACTTTTGGTACTAGTTTTTTATTAATAGACTTAATTGCAGATTCACTTATTTTAATTGCAGGCACAAAATTAAAAGCATATTAATTGTCAAGTTGATACTGGAAACCGATGGCTGAAAGTGCAAACTTGTCTCTATCCTTTTAATTTGTATTGTTGAATAGGATAAAATTAGTTTTATGAGCAGAGGAAGCGTGTGGGAACTACGCTGAAGTGATCCAGAGGAATCAGCTTAGCTTAGATTCTCAAAGGTAATTAGAAGCTCCAAGTCCTGTTTTGATGCTTGCAGGCTCAACTGCAATCAACAGAATTTCAGGAGATTGGAGCACTGTTGTGGAACTCGTTAATTTGATGCAATTTGATTCTGAGCTTACTTCAAAAACTGATCAGCTGAAAACAAACTAATACTGAGGCTGTGCATATGAACATCATCTCCCTAAGGCAAGATTAAAGTGTAGAAGTCTGGGCCATCAGATATTTTATGAAGCCCAAAGCAAAGTGTTGCATAAGCAGTACTATGGCCCTGCTATTTTATGGTGGTGTTGCTTTAACTTGTTTAATAAGAGCAATGTGGTGCCACCTACTAGGGCCCATAGTCCTGGACACTGAAAGATCTCCACTGACTCGTGAGTCCAGTCTCCATATCCATTTTCTTTCTTTGATTCCACAAAGTCTCTTCATTAGGAGGCAGTAAAACAGAGTGGGGAGACAGAAATTCAGGGTACAGTGCCTCATAATATGAATCTTCTGCATTTCCTCCACCATTTTCTCTTAGTTTATACATCTATGTGAAATTTTAATCTGTCTTGACTTCAGTTATTTCTATGACAACTGGAATTCCCTTCTCCATAGGCTGCAAATGTAAATCCTCAGACCTTTTGGTTCAGGTACCTCCTTTGTTCAGCAAAGGTCTCCTGAGACTCAAGGTAGGTTGTTCTAGTGGGGGATTCTTTCTGGGAGCAGTCATTGACTGAGATCTTCTCTAATCTAGATAGCAATTGAAACACCCTCTTGTGCTGTTTCATAAAAGACTATTCTTTCCCTTCATCTTGCCTTTAAGAATAGGTCTATGGAGGTTACTCACTTAAAGCTGTGCACTGATTGAGTTGTGCAGCTGATACCTTCACGTTAGCCTTTTCTGTGCTGCCTCTTCATGGTGAATTAAAAAGCTGAGTGATGGTAGCATTATCCCCAAGGTTTGTGGGTTTTATGTTACAATGCTGTACTGTCTCTGTACAAAACCAAATAGTAGTACAGATATTCCTAGAGGCTGAAATTAATTAAAAATTGTTTCTGTGATGAGTGTTCCCTATAGCTGGCCTGTTGGGAAGTCTGGCTAGGAAGACATTTAGTATTAAATTCTAGGGTATACTCCAGTTTCATTTTAACACTGTGGTTCACCTTTAGCTGTAATAAGTTCCACACAAGTTTGATCTTGATATCATCTAGAGAAAGGCTTTTGTGAGTTCTTAATATAGATGTATTGGCAGATATATGTTCAGACTTCTGCTAAAATATGAGCCCACTCAATTTTTTGGCCTTTATAATCTTTCTATCAGGTAAAACATGTAGATGAAAGTTGAAGTTCACTCTGCTATCTGGTGCTACAAACTGATAGGAGTCTGTTCACATGATTTACAATTGAGGCAGCATGAAAGAATTTATAAAATTAATTTCCCCAGTTGAAATAATTACATATCTGGCACTTAGTAAGATAAATTTCTCCATTTAGAGATCAAATTCTGAAGAAGAATCATAGTTTCTGTTTTGGCACAAAAAACCCATGAGCTTTAGAACTATTGATTTGTTATGTATTAAATCTTAAGACCCATAAGTATCATCTTTTCCTGACCCAAAATAACTTGCAAATAGTTCTGAGAGGACCCCTAGACCAGTGCAGAGCTCTTGCAATTCTCCATAGGAACAGAAATACAGTCTGTCATAATTATTTGCCAAGATCAAGACCCAAATTAGGATAAACATCATTTGAACACCTGAGAATCACAGGAAACAGGATGGGAAGACTCACAAGCTCACTGCTATTTTTGATGGTTTTCAAAATCTCCCTGTTTCAGCTCAAACTCACGGCCCAGATAGCTTTAGTTAGATGAGGCATATCAGCAAGACAGCATGGGATAAATGGTGCTTGTTGTGCAGGTAGTGACCCTGAGATAAATTAATGTATCTAAATTTAGTTGCATAGTCTTTTTTTTTTTTTTTTTTTTTTTAGGTTGCCTTATATCTTGGATAATTTAGGGTATCTAAAATGACACTAGATGGCTGTGTTTAAACACATAATTTATGCTTGACACTTTTGCAGTATTTCAATACATATGGCAACCTTCAGTTTTTTCCATAGTTCCTGAGTGCACCTTTATATAGACAAATTGTGTGTTTCCTAACAGCAAAAGAAAAGTATCTCAGGAAAAGGACCACAACCAGAAATACAAGATATCCCAACTTCTACCTTGTGTTTAGTGAGAATTTCCTTCCATGAAGTCTTGGAGAAATGATGTGGAACAAAAAGGACATAGGCTTTTATGTGTCTGAAGATATGGTTAAACACAGTGTGATTATCAGCTGTGTAGGTGCAAATTTTCTTTTTCATTCTGAATATGTGTCTTCTTCACATCTTAGTGCACAGACACTTTTGAAGAATTAAAAAATCTAGGAAGCTAGAAACTATTTCTTTAGGTGTCTCAATAGCTTGACAAACTTGGCCTTTCTTTCCCAGATAAAAAAAAAACAAAAACAAAACAAAAAACAAAACAAAATGGGTAGAATCATTGTGTGTGTTAGAGGTGTTGTGAAATGAGGTCCATTAAAGAGTTTGTGTTCTTTACAATGTGCAGCAGAGCCATCCATGTTAGAATGGTATAGCTGCATTCAGTGCTATATAACTATCCATATGACTTCATCACACAATTATATTTGCCATGCAACAAATTTAACCTCTATATTGGATTTAGAAGCAGAAAAGAGCTGTGCCATTATAGATTATTACATAGAGAAGTTCTACATTTTTGTAAGGTTAAATAATGAATTCTAGGATTTTAAAAGGCAGAATTGATTGCAATTGAGCCTGCAGCATTTTGTGGTTTCTCTTTCTTGGGATTCATGCAAGTGTTTCCCTCTTGTGATAGCTTTGAAACCCCATCCTGTGTCTCACTGTCCAAACCCCTACCACATCAGACTGAAAAACTGTCTGAAATCTGTAAGGAGTGTGGAACCCAATCATATGTCAGTTTTCCATTATTATGAAAGTCTAATAGACTATAAACAGTGTCTACCATGGGAAATCTGGGGTTTTATTTTTTTATTCCAATGTCCTCTATCACAGCCATAGACATAAATTACAGCTTGTGCTTAGAGTTGTGCAGGCACTGTCCTTTGACATGCTAAAGCAATTCAAGAACTCCAGGAAGTCTAAATGCTGTAGTGGTCTGCAAAGCTGGCCAGGCTTACAGAGAACAGTATGGTGTGTCAATCAGAGAAGTCTTGCAAAAAGTTTGAAACTGGGAAGAAAGTGTAATTTGCAGATCAGCTGCCATACTGAGGACAAGCTAAATGAAAGTTTGTAACCTTTCCAAAGCAGGTGAGCCTTTCTCAATTTCTTAGTCTTCCTAAACATAGAGCCTGTTACGTGTAGAAATAGTAGTGATATTATTTCTTCTTGGGTGTATTTGTTTGACACGAGGCACAATTCAGAAACAATATTGTTTTGTGCATGATACATATTTCATGTGGTTTGCATATGTCAAAGTGCATGTACACTGTTATGAGGTGTCTTCTGTTTCTCTCTGGGGAAGTCATAGCTCCAGGTGATCTGATCTTACAATGTGGAGATCTGTGTAAAGAATAGATATAAAGAAAGAATACAGAAGACAAATTAGAGGCAGTAAGAATTTAAATGTGAAGTATATAGGAGGATCTCAGAAATAAAACTGACAAACAAATAGTTACTATTCATAATTCAGCTACAATTGTCCTTAGGCGCAACTAGAGTTATTTCCCAAGCATAAATATTTGACAGAGCAGTGAAATTAACAAAGTTACGTCACAGAAACAATAGAAGGTAGTGTCATAAAGTGCATGTAAGTATTCTACATGTGTTGTAGTATCAATGTAGTAAAGGATGAGAAGTATTCCTTGAGTTTTATTCTGGTTTTGTTTGTTTGTTTGGTTTTGTTTTTTTTTTTTTAAACAACATCTCAATTGTTTCCTGAGATATAATATTCAGTCGTAATTTTCATAACACAGTAGCCAGACATTAAGGTAGGCAGAATTAGCAAATAAAAGAACTGGCACAGAGATCTTTCACTTATGATACTGTGTTCAGGAAATATTTGTAAAGATTATTATATAGCCCTACATAAATTACACTCTCTTCAGCAAAATCTTCTTGATTAAAAACCTGCTGATGATCTGTGAAAGGAGAGCAGGGGCAAACTTTGACTCTTGAAGAAAGTCTCATCATATTGAAATACTACATGGTAGCCCTGATTTCTATACATTATTATTTTCAAAGGTTAATGACCTATTTACCCTTCTTTTGTCTCCAAAATTCCAATTTGCAGTTTCTTCCCATAAGAAGTTGTTTATTATAAAGGAAGAAGAATAAGAAAATCTGCAACAAGATATGATATTCTCCATTATCAGAGTATCAGGTGCCTCTTCTGCTGATTTTCAAATAGCAATATGACTTGTCAAATCAAAACTAGTAACAAAAGAACTCAATGGAACTGGATCTAACAAGTGCCTAGAGCAATAATTACTAGATAGAGAATAGGGGCATGCAATGGTTGTTGCAAGCAAAAGGGAAGGCAAAAATGATTAGGGAGGTAACTTTAATTAAATCAAACCAGAATAAAGGCAAAGTACAGTTACATCATGCGTATGAATATTAAAACCAGCCATCAGCAAAATTTTAATGTAATGAAGTACAGTATCAAGTCAAGTCTGACAGTAATTCAGAAACATACCTCAAACAAGGTATGACTCCAAGGGCAGGCCATAAATAACAACGATAACAAAGGAAGCTCTAGCTCAGTGAATAAACACAACTCACTACTGAGTATATACTCACCCTGACTCACTATTGAAATTACCCTCGTGAAACTATTAATTTCAGTGAAGGCCAAATGGAATATCACTGTGGTGAATCAAGCTCAGATTCTCATTTCTCCTCTTTCATCAACTTGACATTAAAATTTCTTAGCAGTGCTTGCCATATTTTTCTGTTTCCTCTTTGGTCAACATTTTATGTAGTTATGCAATAGCAATATAAAAGTGGTTTCCCAAAGATTTCTGACTGGAATGTCTTCCAAGAATTCTGACTGTATGCTTTGCTATTGAATGTGCTTGAGACCTAATTGTTGTTGTTATTTTTTTTCACCCTACATTCTTCATAAATTTCCTACAGGTTCCTACGAGACCCTTTCCACGCCTTTCATAATCCCATATTGCTGACAAATTGCTCAGGAATTTCTCATGCCACAGTTTACTTTTCAATCATATACACACAACTGTACTGCCCAAGTAATTTTACTACACAGGCCTTTCACTACAGTACAAAGACTGTGTTGGAAAATCTTTTAAAAATCAATTTATGCTGTTCATACTACACTTTTTCTTTGTCACTGAACCATTGAAAATGTCTGATACATAGAAATGAGATTTTTAAAATATTATGAATGCCTGGGAACACTTGCATTTTCCTATTGTTTTTTGCCTGTAAGGGAAAATCTATATAGAAGTCTTAAAGCTAGAATTCTATGATTCATAGTAAGTAAAGTAGACTCTCTCTACATATTTTCTTCCTTTTTAAAATTAGAAATATACCTGCTTTCTTCAGTTTCTTTAGCATTTTCACAGACCCCCGTATCAAACAAACCACTGGAGGAGGTCTCTAAGATCACAGCATCTTGTTTTAGTATTTCAGCAGCAACACTGTTGACACCTGGTGCCTTTTATTCCAAAGAGTTCTGATTGCCTCTTGAATCTCTTCAAAATTTTTCTCAGCTGCCTGGAAAGTGGCCATTTGTTGTTAGCCTTTTAATTCTCTTTATGGAGCTTGTCTAAGTACTCCTATATTTCTGTAGCCACATTCCTTATAATGAAAGTATATTTTTTTAATATTTTGAGACTTTATTGATACTTTCTTTCATGCATTGATATACTTGTAAACTTCTTGTACAGTCTCAGCCTTCTAAACTTCCTAAGCCCTGAATCTAGTAATTTCCCAGCATATATTTCACTTAGCAGGCCAAATGCCCTTTGGAAACTGAGGAGGTGAATTAGTAAAATTGAACAACAAATCTACACTTGAATGAACTACAGAAAATCAATAATGGATATAGACTTCCACTTGACAGTGGGGAATACTTCTCACAAAATAATCCTTTCCTCACCTTATTTTTCTGATGTCTTTCCTTTTGACATGAGCACATCTGCAATTTAATATAGCAAAGTCTAAATATATTGATTTATTTCAAAATTTAAATGATAAAAAGCCATTATTGGAGATCATTCATGTTACTTTGCAGGTCAGTGAGAGATGTTTATAAACAATGTGGGGCCACAAAAAACCACAAATTCCATGGTCAGATTTAGCATAAATATCTTGTTTCAGGCAATTTCTCTAAGTGGTTACATCTCTTAGTTTTTTTTCATCCTCTATTTTTATTGCAGCAAACCTCTAAAAAAAAACCTTGAAAGGAATTGAACATTTCTTTTACATTAAGGATACATCAAGTAGTTTGACATTTTATACCTATTTTACTTTTTCTCAACTAAATGAGCACTGGTAATGCATATATTTTGTGTACTGGAACAGGTCATGTTCCTTTCTGTCACAGTCCACCTTGTTTTGTGATTGCACACCTTTGGATGCATAATGGAGACATGGCCACTTGTGCATAAAGAAACATAGCTTAAATGAACTGTAAAACTTTGCTTTATTGGACAGCACTTTCTGAACTTTTTCCCTGAGTGAATTATTCAAAAGATCTCTGTAAATGGTGCATAACTTTAAATTGGGTCCATAGACCGTAGATCAGGTAATTGATTCTCCTCTTTAACTTCATCTATTACATGATCACATCATTGCTTTTCCTTTATTGATCAAGTTTGTTGGTTGTGGGTTGGTTTTATTTTTGTTAGTTTGTTTGTTTTTTTTTTTATTTCACATTAAACACAAATACTTTAAACGAAGATCTAATACCTTAACCTGTTGTTATTTACATTTCTTCAGCTCACTTTAAATTACCTTTCATGCTGTCTTGCAAGGTCATTTATTGCTAAATCAGAACACAATTTCAGATGAAGATGTCTGCTTGAATTTGGAGAGAGAATGAAATTGATATTGATGTAAGACACATTGAAAGTGATATTAGGAAGGTGATCAAAATCCACTGAAGGGAATCTGAAAAAGTTAAAAAGAAATTCTGGAAGATTATGGTTTGTTTATGGTTATTTTTTTTTTCCTTTAGTTTTGTGGGATTTTTTTTTTTTTGTTCGTTTGGTTGGTTGATTTTTGTTTGTTTGTTTTTTCTTTCACCTCCCCCTCCCGCCAAGAACATCTGAGTTTCTTTTTAAGATGGGTCAACATTTTAAGATGGTTTGTTTTGGATAGCTTTCTGAAACCAGATGGACTAGGTCAAAAAGTTTGCTAGCAATATTTTTGTGAAAAGAAAGCCCTGACACTGTGAGCTGTCAAAGCTAATCCTCTGCTGTGTTTATAACACACAAACCTTTTTCTATACATTTCATGGAGTGAAAGTCCATTCTTTTATAACATGTATTCATCAGAATTACATAGCTGCTGTTAAGGCACTAGCAAGTGCTGACTGTAAGAAAAAGAATTTCCAGATAGGCAGCATTATTCATTATTATATTTCCAAAAGGTTTCTGATGTGAAAGTTGTAAAGAGATTAATTTCTCCTGAGATAATAATTTACAATTAAATGGAGTCTGGTTGATCAGGCTTGACACAGTGTTGTCAACATGAAATCAAAGCAGGGACAATACATTTGCATTTGCTGGCTTTGTAGAGTGAGATTATGCTAACAGCACGGGGCTGCCTCACTCCCCTAGGATCACAAAGGAACTCCAGACTTGCAATTCTGAAATATTTTTTGAAGAGGTGAAGATTACACCTGCTCCTTGTCTCAAAAAAGCTTCTGTGCTAGAATTGCCCCTAGCTCTGTCTAATGCTTGATCTGTAGTTCCAGGTTTACCTCCCATGGATATGCTATGGGATTAATGTATGACTAAATCTTGATGACTGCTTATATTCTCATAATGAAACAGTTTCTCCAGAACTCAGATTGATTAAAAGGATAGGACACAGAGTTTAGTCTTTAATGAACATAACTGATACAATTTGTCAGCTTGCATTATTAATGTTCTTTGTTGACAAAATGGAAACACAGAGGAGAAATTTAGTATCAAGTTTTCCTGAATTCCCATCTAATTTGAACAATACAAAGTCCATGGCTTTGTGGGTTTTTGTCTATATAGAACATAAAGGTGACAAAACTTCATACTGCATGTCTGTGGGAAATTTGATGGATGTATAAATTAATATATTTTTCTCACAGGTCTGTATCTCATGTTAGAAAGGTGATAAAGTTCTCCAGGTGACAGACAATTATCAGCTGAACACATTAATGAATTGTACTTCTATCTAAAGTAATTTCTACATCTCTGCATAGTATCCACAGTGATAATTTGTCAGTAATAATGTCACTACCCTACATATGAACAGGGGATGTTTCTTGAGAAGTTCCTAAGTAATAGATTAATCTGGTAGAAAGGACAAAAAAAAGAGAAAAAGGAAAAAGGCACTGTCTAAGTACATATTATATACGTAAAGAATTTAAAAGCCAGACTGGGAACATCAGCCCTCACTATCACTCTGAGATCCAGGCACAGGATGTTCATTAATAGGAAGGTTCCTTTTAGTGCAGGTGCTGATCTGATTTGAATATGTGTATAAGACCTGAGCATGGAAATAATACTGAGCTGAGAGGCTGTGAAAAGGATCATGAGGAAAGCATTTGATTTTCATTCTGTTCTCCATCATCAGTGGGGAAAAAAAAAAATAAATCTTTCTCTTCCATAATGAAAACACTTTCCACGACAAGTGCCAGTGCAGGAGTGTGTGCCATCAAAAGTAGCAAGACTTGGACTGTATTTAGCAAGTAGTGACAATCAGAGAAGGAAGAAAAGGCATAAAGGAATTCTCTAAAGGAAAGACCTCATCCATTCTCTGAAGAGAATCCTATCTGTTCTGTCCTAAGGGACAGGAACAGGATGGAAAGAAAATAGAGTTGAACTTCTCTATCCTTTATGGAAAAACATGCTGAAACATGAGCTTTTCCCTCTTACCCACAGTTCTCCCTTTCAAATATTTTTTTTTGTGAATAGGGCATGCATTGGTCCTTCACTTATGTATTCCCTTCTGAAAAGGGAGAGGACTTTGATATTATATTATAGTTCTTTCTATAATCACTTGCTAAAAACTAACACAAAAGGGAAATGTGAACATGTTTTATGAGCTAGCAAAGCATGATGAGAAGGAAAAGCTTTTTCTTCTGATTATTATTTATATTATCAGCACCAAAGAGCTCTAAGTCATAAACCAGGACCACATGGGGAGGCTATGATTCAAATTTAAGATAAGAAAGAACACATGGATCCAGACAGCTAAAGGAGCACAAGTAAAGAGCTAATGGAGCACAGAGAAACAATAAAGCAATATTGGTCAGTATGAAAGTGAAGTGTCTCAGTGCATTATTAGCTTAAACATTTTTCTTTTTTTTTTTTTTTTTTTTTTAGGCATCACAGCAAGAGAGTTTTAATGAGGGATTTGAAGGAAGATAGAAGATAATGAGGTTGTGTGGCAGATGTTTGGGAAAAAATCACAGAGGAGCTTGTTTAAAAATATTTGACAAATGGGTTATGGAAGCCAACATTTGATCTAACTGGAAACAGAGCTCACTTTGTATGATAGGTAGGACAAAAATGAGAAGGAATTTGAAGATGAAGGCAAATGGCTTATATCTGATTCTTTAGAAAATCATAAACAGGCATTGATCAAAGAGGCTGACACTTTTGTTCTGTTGGATTCTGTGTGAGGGGAACAGCTGTTATGATGGTGAAGATTTGAGGTGGAATATGATAGACTGGAAAAGACCTTTGACTTTGTGGGTGAATATGAATGACGCTATGCAGGAACATCTACAAAATCTAGACCGAAAGGTATCACATTGGACATTCCCTTGTTTACAAAGATTATGTGATCTCAGTTTCTAGAAGACTATGAGGAGTTTTTGTAGGGAACCCTGGGCAGGTGTTGAGAGGAAGTTGTGTCAGTGGTGCTTTCTGTCTCTCTTTTCTAATGTGGAAAATGAAGAATCTTGTGTCCATTTAAGGTAATAAAAGAAGTTAAAATATACTACACATGCATAGAAATGCATGCCTTGTATACAAAAATACAGTGTTAAGTGTTCGTAGTGACAGAAACTCACCTCTGTTCATTTTTGTTGCACAGCTATGTATGCTATCCCTTTTTTAATTTTTTTTTTTTTTTAAGCTAGTTACTTTGAATTTAATTAATCCTCACCATCAGAAGTTCCACTGCAGGACCAGCTATATCAAAATGTTTATTAAAAGGGTTAGGATACCTGAAAGTCAGAGGTTTAATACAGATGATCAGGCAATTGCTACATGCCACAGTTGAGACTGGGTAGTTAATAGGAAATTTGGGAGAAAAAAACTAGTGTACACAATAGATGCATTTTTTAGCTGTTATAGAAGAAGGCAAATATATGTTCTTTGGTGGAAGATTAAGCCTACAGAGTCAACATGGGAGAAGACATGCTGAGCTGTTTTGTGAATTTTGGATTACTTTGCATGAGAAGTCCAGAAAGGTAGCAGGAGTAAGAAACTAGCATAGTCAATGGACTTCAAGACATTAAATTAATGACTTGCCTTAACATTCACAAGAGAGTGGTTGACAGATGCTGGTAATGGATGTAAATTTCCTACAAGAGAAAGAAGAAATACTGAGGGAAATCAAGACCATACCTGAACAGACGATCAGCATATTAGAATATGTAAAGGCTACCAAAGCTCCAGAGGCAGATGGAGTCTGTCCTGGAGATGACAAAGAAACTGAGCAGATAAAGGCAATATCATAATAGAGGGAGGATGTTGGTGGACTTAAAAGTGGTGACTAGAAAGATGGAGACAGGATATTATTGATATTTAAGCATCACTTCTACTCTTGGGCATAGTGACAACTAAACATGACTTTTGGAAAGGTATTATTTGGTCCTCTGGAATTTTGTATTTGTGGCTTTTCCATTCAGTAAGAAATTACTTCAGTTGTTTTCATTTTACAGAACAAGGGAGATTTAGTCAGACTTCCCATATAAAGAATTTGGTTCTCAGTTTTCAGAGCCAAAGAAGATTTTGAGGTCTTTGGGGAGGAAGTAGGAAAGACCTTGCTAGATGCCTCAGAGAAAGCATGGTGAAAGGTCTTCCTTCATTTTCCAATTCATGTTTCTGAAATTTTAAGGAATAAGCTGGCAGGATATAGACTTTCTCAGAGAGGACTGATCATATATTACAAAACCTGAAAAGTACACAGTCAGTGGGAGCCATTGGAGAGATTACTTTGTATAATTTCTTAGTGATGAATACCAGGCTGGGAATGCTGTGGTAGATTGGTGGTGAGAATGCAGAAAGTCTCTCTATTCATGAAGAAGCACATTTTTTACCAGAGAAAAATCTGGTAAAAACCTGCAACCCTGCCATCTTTTCATACTTCTGGAGTAAACATTTCTGCTTCTGCTACAAAATATTTGCAGTGTGTTCCTAGACTAAGCAGATATTTTTGCCATCCCATTCTTACTGCAAACATCAACTGATCTCTGATGCCAGATTTGCGCTCTTTAAATCTTGCAAATCAAACCTGCTTAGTTTGCTGGCAGAAAGAAATTTCCCCATTCAGTACTGTGGAGTCAATAAAAATCTAGCTGTGGCAGAGCAAGGTGCATTCTCTTTTCCCTGATGTACCATAATCATCAAATTGTAAGCTAAGATACAATTCCAGAAATAATGTTGCACATAATAATTGATGTATGAAGCAGAAAGAACACAGTTAATTTGCAGACACGAATTTAAGCTTTCATGTCTATCAGACAGGAAAATCTGGTTTTAAATGAAAACTGAACTTTTTAAATGGAAGCCACTGATAGAAATATATATGGAATGCAAAAAAAAAAGTGTTTGTATCACCAATTTTCTTCTTATTTCTTCTTGTCAGTTTTACTAGGACTTTGTATTAATTTCTTTGCTGGTATTTCTTGTACATTCCTCTGACTGTCAATTTTCTCATGGTTTCTTGTTTTTACAGACATATTTCTATATCTTGTGCAAGAAAAGGCACTCATTTAATATAGGAGTTACCATCCAAAAGACAACAGTGTGCAACATTTTCATTGTAATATTACATTTCTAATTATTTCTCTAATCAGTGTTACAGTAAGGATCTCTCCTCATAGTAACAGCTACTCAGGACATCATTTAAACACTAAATTCTGTCTGATTATAATATATCTTCAGCAATTGTATGTTAAGCTGTCTCACTGCTGGTCACTTAGTGTTATTTTGGGATGTAGGAAGTTTATTGCAGTAAAAGTTAAGGTGGGATCTTGATTATTCTGTAATAAAAAACTACACTTCTTTTTTCATGTGATAACCTTTTGTTGTTTATGCACCAGTGGTGTTTACCTACCTTGATATTAGTTCATGCTAAGGACAAGCTTGTGGGCTTTTACTGATGCTTAAAAAGGGCATTGACTCTTCTTTGTATTTGATTTCTGTCTGCAGTTATAATCGCTCAGCCTCATGCTGCAATGAGTTGTGTCAGTGAAAAGGAGATAAGTTTCATTTTTTTTCCTTAAAACTTCTTCCAAAGTTACAAGGAGTTTAGCACATTTACTTTCTCTTTTTCAATTTTAACAAAGCCCTTGTCTTTTTTTCTGCATTTCTATTTTATCCATGTCATTTTGGTTCTTTTGTTTTATACTTCACATTTTTTCCACACTCTTTTTATTTTTCCCTTCAAGCCTTGTTTATAGTCTTTGACAGGATTCTTTCTATGCTATCTGCCAAAACATCTGTTCCCTTTCTGAATAAAAAGCTTGCTTCTCCACAAAATGTCACATGGGTCCACACCAACTATAAACCTTCATTTCTCTCTGCTACTTTGCCAATGATAGAGCAACACTGAGCTTTGTAGTCTTCTCTGTCTTGTCTCATTATTCGTTATGCCTAATTCAGGTAGTTTATTAGGGAAAAAAATGTGCATCTTTTGTATTTCAATGTACACATTTAATTTCAAAATGTGCTGTTAGTTATTTGTACTTTGTATTTTTAGTCTCATAATTATTTCCTGAATTTCTGATTAAAGCAGATATCTATTAGCTTAAAATTGCTTCCACTTAAACAGATTCTATTGCCTGATCTTTTCTGCTAGGACCACATTTGAATTAATACCCTCACCAAAAATGCAATGTAACTGTCCTTGATTCTTCTTGGACTGATATCTGGTGATACAATTTTGCAGTCAAAGTGACATTCAGAGCAATTTTGGGTTCCCTTGAGGAAGTTGTATAAGTTTCAGTACTTTGGTTTTGCCCTTTATAGTTTTTAATGATTATAATAATTCTTATGTAGTAGACACTTTATTCTATTGTGAAGTTTTTTGACATCTTTAAGGACAGTGCTGTATTTTAACAGGATATTACTTTTCTATTGTACTCCCAGAATATAACAAAATTCATGTTAAGAAATACTTTTCATTGTTACATTTTATAAATGTTCAATACTAGCAGTGAATAATTTTAATATTTTCCCCAAATATGGAAATACAAATTTATTGTTTTCTATGTTCCTAAAAAAAAATGGATTCATATGTATTTATCTGTAGCATAATTTGCTGTTATGTTGTTGAGATAATTTTATTATAACTATACTTGTAATTATTAAGGAGAGGGTTTGCTGGTGAATGGCTTTAAGTGCCTACAAACATCTGAGTCTTAGTTTGATAAACAATATGAGACAGCAATTGATAGAAACTCCTCCCCTGGTTAACTGTGTCTGCTTCACTATTTCAGTCCCCTGAAGTTTTAATTCATTTTCACATAAATTAATGAGGCAATTTTAATTTTTGTATGGTCTGTCAGAATTTTCTTCATCTTCTTCTTAGGAAAACTGTGTATTTTGACTGTAAAATTTGTAGCAGTTACTTAGGGGTTTCCAGTGTCAAGCTGTCAGTGGGATGGGGAAACTTACATTCTGCTCCATTGTTCCATCTCTCTGCTATACACAGACTTTCTCCAGGTGGCAGAGATTTGATAAATGCTGTGAAGCTATATAAAGAGAGTTGCTAAGGAAACTGAATTCAACCCCTCTCCATGGTTTGACCCCCCTAGAACAGGTAGCCTGGCATACTGACCATTCCTGTTGACTGAGTCCATCCAATACCTCAGTGCCCTTGTGCAGGTGATTTGTCAATGTGCCTGTCCTGAAAGACCTGAAGCAACAGAAAGAGGGCTGGGAATGGTTCAAAAGTCCTAAATCTTTTCACAACTTGCTGTGTTTTATTGGTTCTTTGAAAGTGCTTAAGAGAGACCAGAATGTGATTTGTTACATGAAAGCTTGAAAATTCCTAGTCAAGGAAATATCTCCAACACAACACAAAATACATTTTCTCAGTCAGCTGCCTGTAGGAAGTTGTGTATTTCTCGCTGAGATCTTAGGTCAAGACTTATGAGAGAGATTTTTCCTTTCTTGTCTTAAATTGTCCAAAATATTAATTGAAAAATAATTTCTGTTACCTGCGTAGGCCTCCTCCAGCGTGACCAAGACAGAAGAAAAGGAAAAATGTTATCAGTCCTGACAAACATTATATAGTCATTTCAATAAGTTGATATTGTCTGGTCTGTTCAGTAACCAAGTGTAGTAGATTAGAATTTCCATCACACTGGTGCAGTTCTGGAGCACCTCTCCTAAAGCACATTGTGCCTGTGCTATAAATTGTTTTTATTTGTCTAATAGAAAACCAGTGCTCTATTTTTGTTCATTGAAAAGCATTCTGAGCAGCTAATAACCCATCAAAATGGGAGGCACCTTTCACGTGTCCCTTTGTGTGGACTACCTAGCACCTGGCATCATGCAGCTGGGTTCATGACATGAACAGGACATGTCACTCCAGTGGACACATAACACTACTGTGATTTATATTTACCATGGAAGATTTTAATTTTCTAGTGGATAAAAATGAAGAAAATTAGGGCTCTGCCAATAATGTGCAACAAATACAGTGCCAACCTCTGAACTAGAACTGTGCAAGCTATCTCCTAAATCAGAAAGCACAGAGCTGCATCAGCTCAACACAATACCCAAGTGTCCACCAAATTAGCAAGTTGTGCTAATAGGTGGGTCTAATTAGCTTCTGTGCAGCATCACGTCCACACATTTTCTCTGTTTTGAGGGACCTTCCTAGTATTTCTGTCTGAGATACTAAGCAGTACAGTGCCAGGAGAGTAGGCTCTGCATTCCAGTTTGCAATGATGATGTTCTTTAAATATTACAGAAAAGTAAACATAACCCATACAAAAAAGTCTTCAACAGGCAGGTTTAAAGCAGAAATGTTATTCTAAGCTTAGTTACAAATATATCTTAAATTTTGTAAAACCAGCAATATATATATTGACATAAATGTCTAACAAGCATGAACCTATGTGACAAACTGCAACAGTACTAGGCATTGGCATTTATAGGAAAATAATATAAATTGAATGCTGTTTTCATCTGGCAGACAATGTGCAGGTAGAATCCCATGTTCTTCCAGTTTAAAACATTGTAATAAGACCTGATTGCATGGTAGACTAATTGTCTCTATATTCTCAGTTACTAAATGTTAGTCTGAAATATAACTGAACATAAATTTAAAAATAACCATGGAAAAAGATTAGCTGTGCAGATAAGGAACTTAGAAAAAGCTAATCATAGTCAGAAAAATCCCCCAAAAAACCAAAACCAAAGCAACAAAATAACCTCAAAGAAAATGTTCATACTATAGCTTGAAATTTGAGTAGGGAAAACCTTTTGTTCATCTCTTTGCTGTATGATTTTTTTTTCTAACAACAAAATTCAACACAAAGTGAATCTCAGCTGGTTTGGAATTATATTACCATCTGGGGGAAGATTTTAAAACAAGCCAAAACTAACAGATTTTCACCCAGTCCCTTAAGAATTGTAATTGCCAAGAGTTGGGCATTTCTTAGGAGCAAACTGACAGTGCAGTAGAGTGAGTCTGCAAGATATTGGCTGGAGATACTTTTTTGATTCATGTGAAATCACCTAGAGCTTGGCAGATATTTTTAATGGTTCTAGTTGGACAGTTTCATCTATACTTATCTGGAAACTATGGCCAAAGCTGTAATTAACATTGTCAATTCTGAGCATATTCTTGATAATGTTGATAGTTAAAGCCAATGTTGAATGGAGGGGGTCATGCTGCATGCCTCAGGGGCTCTATAGTGTACTTCACAGTCATTCAATAGGGATTAGCAATTAAGTTACAAGTTCAAATCCAGGAAAGGTCAAGAGTGATTAACACTCTCTTGTTCCATTGGTTAGTGGGAAACAGATGAAAAATGAAGTGATGATCAAAATCCAATTCCTAGCAGATATTTTACATCATAAACACCAAACTCCTAATGATTCTAATGATCTGATTAGAATGGACAGTAATTGAACAGGCACAGACTGCTATGCAGCCCTTACTGCCATTACCCATAACAAAAATTATTGCCATTTTTGGACTGAAGGACAAATTGCAGTCTCTCTGCCTGAGCATTTTGTGTTTTGTTCATATATTTGAAAATCTTTCAGTCTGAAAGATATCAAATAATTGTTTGGACCACAAATATTTTAAGTGCTCTGAATGCAGAAGAACCTGCAATTTAAAACTGATGGGTTTTTGATTTCAAATATATGTGGATTAATCTGGATTAATTTTATTTGGATCTGCTGAACAATTAATTAAAATGGTAGGCAATGAATCTGGCAAAGGATCTGATTCTGCATTGCTCAAATACATGATCATGCCTGAAAATGTGTGAGCAGTTTTAGAGAAAGTATATCATAGCTAAATTATGTGCATTATGCATACAAGCCCTGCCCTTCTCCTTCTTGGGTTAAAGTGAAGGGTTAGATGAGAGGTGGAATGTTAGTGGCTTAAAATAAGGACTTAGGCTTCAGGCAATTGTTTAGAGTTACTACCATGATATCACAGAACTTTATCCTGCAGCTGGTCTGTCTATAATGATTACAAGTCTTTCTCATAAACATGGTGTCTTTTAGGCCTATATATATTTGTGT
>JAOEGS010013379.1:16407-28296 GCA_025447755.1 Corythornis vintsioides | reverse complement strand
TCAAAGGATCACAGACAACAGTGGGGGCTGGAAGGGCCCTCTGGAGATGCTCTGGTGCCACCCCCCTGCTCCATCCATCCTCTGCTGGGGTCTCTCCAGTAGTTCCTTGTCTCTCTTGAACTGGGGAGCCCAGAACTAGACACAACACTCCAGAGGTGGCCTTACTGGGGCAGAGCAGAGGGGAAGGAGAACCTCTACCTGCTGCTCCCACTCTTCTGAATGCCCCCCAGGACACCACTGGCCATCTTGGCCACAAGCACCTGTTGAGTATGGGGTTGAAAGATTAAAACCAGCAGCATAATGTAATCTCTAAAGTAACTTGAAGCAGGACTTAATCATGTTGTTGCATAATTATTTTCCTCATTCCTCAAACCCAGCTCATTGTGGTGCTGTTTTAACAGCAGAAATGCAATGTGCACTGAAAAAAAATGAGGAAAGTTGAAAGGAATGGAAAGGAAGGTGCAGAGAGTGGTGAGTTAGGGGTGCATTTCACAAAATGCCCTATTAATAGCAAACAGTGTTAATACCACTTAGAACCTACTGGGTTGTAGGGCAGTGTCTACTCTGCTAGACCTCTGCTTGATGCTGTTCTTGGTGTCTAATATACAGATATTTCTCTGAGGTTTTCTTGCCTTGAGCATTGACAAGGTAGGATGCTATCCCAGTAACTCAGAAGGTGCTGGTGAAGCACACAACAGCCCTGCTCGTGGAGTTTGTATCCAGCAGGACCTCACCTTTTCTGAGGTGTGTCCTTCACACCAGGTAGAGGTTTGAGAGAGCAGTGTTAGAGCTGAGACAAGGATGAAAGCATGCAGGATTAAAGCATACACACCATTCCTCTCCTTTGCGCATCACAGGAACTGCACAGATCTGAACACAGTAATAAACACAGTGATTTCCTGGCCAGGAGCATTTGCCACCCTGAAGAGTTCACTTTTTTTCAGCTGGGTTTTCTGGGGGCTTCTAGGATCCTCTGCTCTTGGAATCATCTGGTTTGACTTTTAGACACGAGATCTCTTGGCAGCAAGTTCTCTTTGCACTGGGCTTGGACTGATGCCACAGGTAAACACGAACATCTCGTGACTTCCTTTCAAGTCTGTGTCTTGCTACCTTTGCTTCTCCTGTTTGGGGATTTTCTGCTTTCTCTTCCACCAGCCTTCTGTAGAAAACTCCAGTCAAACTGGTTTTCCTTTGCTGGCAGTCACAGTAGCAGACTTTATTATTCCAAACCACTTCCACAGGAGTAAGAGATCTTTAATTCCAATGAGCCAGTGCTGTTTCTAACCTGGATTTGGAGTTCTTCAGGGCACTTGGAGCATTTTGTGTATGTTAAAAGGATATTCAGAGTGCAACAATTTAAAACAAAACCAAACCATCCACCAGAATGTGTAAGTTGCACTGAAATATTTTTTTTTTCCATATCACAACAGGATACACTTGTAAGTAACATGGAAAGCTGTATTTGCAAGGACCAGTGAGTGTTGTTAGCTCTTGATTGTCACCTGGCAACCTGTTGGTATATAGCTGGTGCTTGTAAACCTGATGCATTTGACAGCTCCAAATAATATCAAGACTTTTCCCCACACTTCAGTTTCCCGACCATAAAAGTCCCGAGTTTCTTTTTGAAGAGTTCACCTGAAGAAATGAAGGTGAGATCTTTTCTGCACTTTGGACAGTGGGAAATAAGCCAAGGTTTTGATCTCTCATAGTGTCTAAAGGCACATTCTCCAGGCCCTGATGGGACAGTTGTGTTCTGCCCCTGTGCCTCCTCTGCTGGCTCAGGTGCTCTCTGCTTCCCTGCTGCGTAGCTGCTGGGAACAGTTGTTCCATTCAGAGAGTGGATAAAGAGATCCTAGTCTGCCCTACATCAGCTCACAAAGCAGTCAGGACCCAGATCTCTCTGGATAATGCAATATGAGCTGTTTGGTTTCAGGTTGTTATTATCTTTGGGGTCCTCTGTTCAAAATTGCACTTGGAAATGCAGGACGTGCTCCCGTGCAGCCCTTACATTGTGGAACTGCAATCTGTGTCTATGTAGCTGCCTCATGGGTGGATCAATAAGCATATAATGATGATCTGACAAGGACTGACCTCTCATGAAGAAGAAGAAAGTTTGCTAAGTCAGTGGATTCAAGCTGGTGTGAATGTTGGCAGAAGGAGGGTCTGCATGTGCTGGTCTAAGCCTCAGATTTTATCAGTGTTTCCTTCAGAGTTGTGTTTTGCAGCAGCTCAGCCACTCACCCCTGGGAATAAAACGTCTGATCAAACAACAATAGAAAAAGATTGACCCTTTAAAAATAAATAAATAAATAGCCTTTCCTCTTCTTTCTTTCTTTGCCTGTCTTCTTCTCTTTTCTCCAAGATCCCTCGTAGCAGAAATGGCAGATGGTGGAGTGTCCGCTGCTGCTGGAGCCTGTTAACTCTGCTGTGTGAATGACAGTTTTCCAGATTACAGTCTTAGTCGGTGTTTATGTTAAGAAGAGGGTTAATGATGGTCCCCATAGGCCTCTTGCTTGGAAAGCAAAAACATCTGCTTAAGCCAAAAAGTGGTTAGTTGGCTAAATTTAGAAGGAAGAAATGCATTTCCCAAAATTCACACTGCTCCGTAACAGATTTCGGGAGCCAGTGGGGGCAAGCAGTTCTGGAAGTCAGTTTAGCCATTCTTTTTTTGCTCAGCTCTTGGATTTTTGGTTAAAAAATTAAGTGGCAAGGGGGCAGTGCTTATAGATCTGCCAGCTTTTGAACTTTTTGGGCATTTGTTCACGTTAACAGCTGGACACAGGTTAGGGCTTGTGAAGCTTTGGGAGGTTGGTGCTGGGCTCTGCTCACAGGGCATTGGTGACAGAAGCAGAGGGGATGGATTCAGCTGCTCCAGGGGAGGGGCAGCCTGGGTGTTAAGGAAACATGTTTCACTGAAAGAGTGCTCAGACACTGCAATAGTCTGCCCAGGGAGGTGGGTGAGTCACCAGCCCTGGGTGTGTTTAAGGGTCTTTGCTGTGGTTTGAGGGACATGGTTCAGGGGTGAACTTTGTAGAGCAGGTTAATGGTTGGACTGGATGAGCCCGAGGGTCTTTTCCAACATGAATGATTCCATTATTCTGCAGTACATGCTGACAAAAGGGAACTTAGCAGTGGGGGAAGTGAGGTTAAAATGGATGTCTGCTGGGGAACTCTTAACTGAGAGACTTAACCAACTTCAAACAACTAGGAAAACTCTCCTACAGATTTTAGCTGTCCTTTATTCTCACCAAACACACTCGGGATCCCTGTCAGCTCTCTGGCTCCTGGCCAGAAAGGGGAACCAGGTGAATGGTATCAAGCACAGTCACTGGGACAACAAAGTGCCATCACTTGTGTGTCTAGGAGAATCTTGCCACCTCTGTCCCTCTGCAGCAAGCTCAGAGCACCGTGGGGAACACACAGCTTCACTACAAGCTGCACGGCCCAGGATGCCACGTCCTGGCTTCGTGTGGGTCCCCAGCAGGCGGGGGGTGACCCCCTCCAGCTGCCTCCCTGCACATCCCAAGCTGGCCAAAGGCTTTCAACCACAAATCCTCCAGCTCCACAGGCCTGTTCACAGGGGTTTCAGGCATGACTGTACTTTGCTCTCCTCTTAGCCTCCCGTTTAACCTTTTCCTCTCCTCACACAACAGTTTCTTTGCTGGCAGGATGAGTTCCAGGTGGGTGAAAGTGTGTTTCTGGCAATAAATCCCGCTGGATTTTGGTAATCTCCCAAGCAGCCCTTTGCCAAACCCGGGCAGGACAGGGTGAGCTGTGCTGAGAGGTCAGCAGGCCTTGGGGAAATAGGGGAGCTTGACAGTTGAAAAAAAAAGAAAAAGCAAGGTAAATCCTCTAGGTCTTTATTAAATTAAGCTTTCAGCTGTGTTCTAGCAAAACCTCACTGGGAGCCCAGCTAGGCATCGGCCTCTGAAGCTGTTCAGTAAAGACACCTGGAACGGGAAAGGCGAGAAAAGGACGGGGGAGGAGGGGCTGGAGAGCCGGTTCAGGCAGGGGATGCCGGGTCGGGCTGAAGGAGCCGGGCAGGGCAGGGGATGCCGGGTCGGGCTGAAGGAGCCGGGCAGGGCAGGGGATGCCGGGTAGGGCTGAAGGAGCCGGGCAGGGCAGGGGATGCCGGGTCGGGCTGAAGGAACCGGGCCGCGGGTGCCCCCTGCAGTCCCCGCGCCCTCGCCGCAGGCCCCGCGGCCTCCCCGGGCCCCGCCAGGAGAGCAGCGGTTCCCCCCTCGCCGCCGTCACCTCCCCTGTCCCAAGCTGCTGCCTAACCGCCGGCAGCCAGAGGGAATCCCGGGCAAGCAGCACTTCTGTAGGAGCAGATGCCACAAACAGGTCTCTTCCAGCCGTAAGGATTCGATGACAACAGGTTTGGGTCCCTCTCTGGGTGCCTTGGCTGCCGAGCTCATCGTCGTGGGAAGCAGCTGCGGAGTAGCAGGGAGAGAGGGGAAAAGCTCCACCACCACAGGGAACCTGGAGACAAAATACAGGCACTATATATGCGATGGGAAAATCCTTAGCTGTTAAATTTACCACCGTCTTCTGAGGAATCTCTGCTGATATTTTCAGCAAATGACTTGGGGAAAAACTAATCCTTTAGGGTTTAGAATATTAGTGGTGGTTATTTTCATTGTGTCTTTCTCAGTTACCAGGAAATATAGCAGAATAATTTGAGGTTGCTTGAAGCCCAACCACGGAGCCTAAGGTATTATCAAAACCAGAATTCATAGTTTCCTATTTCAAATATTGTAGGACAAATTGCCAGGATTATAATCCTTCAGTTGATGTAAATATTATATTATATATATTATATGGAAAGACAGAAGGAAAAAAAAATCAAATCTTGATGTGCCTGATAACTGCAATAGGAAAAAAAGACATTTTTTTCCATGTCAGCTCCCTAGAGAGCTGGGGTGGGTGTGTAAATATCTGCCTCACCTGTGCCTTACTGCAGTCCACAACTGCTGGCATTCAGCCCTGGCCTGGCTGGGTTAATTTGGTAGATTAGGGTGATTCTCCTGGTTTTTGAGCCTGAGGAGTTTGCAGCTGAAAGGAGCTAAATGCTAGTGAACTACAATGGAAAGTTTTGCTGATCAGGCAGCTTGCTTGGGGATAAATTTGAGATTCTTCGCTCTGAGAACTTCAAGATTTCCACATTTTCCTTTCAAAGAGACAAGCACTTTGACACAGGTTTGATTTCTTGTTTTCCACAGCACCTTTTTGACATAAGGCAGTTGAAATGTTGGGGTGAGAGCATTAAAAATGGTTGCAGTGGCTGAAGGTTTATTCAAGTGTGTAGTTTGTTGGACTGATCTGCAGTTTAGGGCTTCATCTCCCCAATTCTTTGGCTGTCAAAATGCACTTAAACACAGCATTGAATTTGTGTCTGTTCTGTTATTCTCAAGCTGTAATCTTCCTTTTAATTATTTTGTTTGTTGGGGCCAGAATATCTGTAGAGAGCCACATAGTGATTTACCCAACTAAAAAAAAAAAAAAAGAGGATTTTTGTGTATGATTCCCTCTATTTGTGCATTTCTGAATCCATTTCTCAGAAATTCTTATATAGCTGCTACTGCTGCTCAAATTGCCATGGTTTAAGAGGAGAATAATGCTTATTGATAGTTCCCACATGCACTAGCAGGCACAGCTAAAACCTGTACTTTTGTGTTCAAAGCTTGCATAATATAAAATTTAGAGATTGCTTGTCAAACTAAGTGTCAGCTGAGTTTCCTAGGAAACTCACTGAAGATATTTATAAAGCTACAGATCAGCTTAATAATAGATATAATAATGTCAGGAGCTCGTGATTGTTACTTTTTTTTTTCAACTTTATTGGTCCATTTTTCTTTGCTTCAATCTGTTGGCAAACCAAACCACTGCCTTTCCAAACAGAGCAGCTTCTTCCCCATATCCTGCCTGATTTATTTTAAAAAAGGAAAAAAAAAAAAGGCACTTGTGCTGATCCACACAAGGAAATGTAAAACACCCTGCTGTAAATTCAAGAACCTAAAAGTTGAAGTAATTATCAGGCTGAATCCTTTGTAAATAAAACCACAGTTGTGAAGCAGAACTATAAATATTGTATCATATGTTCTGGTTTTGTTCACAGCTGAGTTGCACATGCATGCAAAGGAGTCACTGCAGAATTAACATCAATCCTGACTGTGGGTTTCTATAGAAGCTGCATAAATAGAAGGCTTGTCAGTACTGTAAAAAGGAATAATCCTGTAGGGAAAAAAAAAATCATCCCTGAGCTGAAAAAAAAAAAAAACCAACCCAAGAGTTTTTTTCTCCAAAAGGAGAAAATAAATAATATTAATGTCCATTTTTACTCATTTTCCTCACACTGATTCTTTGAGTGGAGTGGAGCATTGCCACAGTGGGGAGGTGTCTTTATACTTTAGACCCTTTAAATTGAGATTTTAATCTTATAAATCTCCAACTGGCTGGTGTGTGTATATATGGATATAGATGAAAGCATGTGGGTGGTGCCAGAACATCATTATTAGAGGCATTAGTAGAAAATAATGTTGTTTAGAAAGCTGTTTAGGGAAGTGCTTCCAGCTTTCCCATCCCAACACACTCATGGGAAGGCAGTTGGTGTGTTCAGTAACGAGGCAGTGCCAGCTCCTTTCCTCCTCTGGAATCCATTACTTGAACCTACATTCCCTGTCAGAGCTATTTTTTGATACTGTGCTAATTAGCCAAGTAAGGAGCTTCTATGAAGGATATTCAAGCACTGATTTTATTTTGCAAGGAGTGTAGTTTTTTTGTGTTCCAGCATCTAGAAGCCTCAGCCCACAGTGAATGGGGTTGCAGACACACTCTTAGCTTGTTCATCACCCTCTGAAGTAGTTAATTTTCTGTGAAGCTATGAAATTTAGCCAAACCCTCCCAGCAGTTGCCTGCTGATTTATTAGATCCTAGTGATATTATCAATACAGTGGGGTGGCAGGCAAAGCCTTGTAAATAATTGCATTTATTTTAATACAGATTGCACGTGGCCAGCAAGCTTGCAGGCATAAAACATTCCAGCTGCTACAGCAAATGATGCTTTTTAAGCATGTGAGATTTGCCTGAGCTCACTCTCTCTTCACTGCAGTGGTATTTCACAGGATTCCAGACTGGTGGGGGTTGGAAGGGACCTCAGGAGATGATCTGGTCCAACCCCACTGCTCCAGCAGAGTCATCCAGAACAGGGGGCCCAGGGTGGCATCCAGGGTAGGTTTGGAATCTCTTCAGAGGAGGAGGATTTGAAAGAGATGCTGTGAAACAGGGAGGAGGCTGCTGATTTCTGCATGGAGGGCAACTCAGGTTGATATGTAGGACACCTAATTAGGAGGTGTCACCCTAAAAAACTGAGCAGAAAACTTTGAAACAGACTTGGCAATGCCAGAGAACAGCTATGTTAGGGAATATCACTCTTGATTAGCAAGAGATTCAGCTTGGAGGCATTTTTTTGTCTGGGCTTTTTCACCTTCTTTGTTCACCTCATGCACTGCAAGGGTGAGATGACGGTTCTGCTAGTGAAAAATGCATCATTCTGCATTAGCTGCAAGGGCAACTGAACTTAACCTTTGCATAATCAATATTCTGAGTGATAAAAATCACCTGACCAAAAAGTTCAGCCTGAACTTTCATTCTGAAGTGAGCTGCTTTCTCATGGTGTCT
The DNA here is from genome assembly GCA_025447755.1 of Corythornis vintsioides. Classification (NCBI taxonomy): domain Eukaryota; kingdom Metazoa; phylum Chordata; class Aves; order Coraciiformes; family Alcedinidae; genus Corythornis; species Corythornis vintsioides. Next base: position 20,616 of record JAOEGS010013379.1, on the reverse strand, counting down.
GTAGCCCATTAAAGATGTTGGTTTATATCTTTATAAAAATCTACAGGTGGGTTTTGGTTGTATTTTTTTTTTTCCTGAGTTTGTCCAGTATAGTTTTGTTATCAGGCACCCACTGTGTTGCTCTAAACAGGGATTTTTTTTTCTTTAAACAATAAGCTCAGCTGCCACACCTTGATCATCCAAAGAAAGGCCGGGTGTTCTGACTGCAGACAGGGCATTTGGTTTCCCTGCTCCAACAATAGAGGTTCAAAAAGGAAAAATAGTATAAGCAAATATCCACACGGGGTATTTTCTTTTCCTTTCAGTTCATATCCGTGGGAAAGTGGTATGAGAATGACAAACAGGCTTTTAGGGGGGTATTTTTTCAACTGGTCAGTGTGTGTGACCCCTGTGTTGACTGAGCCACATTGTAAGTCAAGAGTTCACCATTTCTTTGTCTTTCCCACTGCCATTAAGCAGATTCCACATGCACACTCAGGTAAAATTGGGAAAATATTGCCAGTTGATAAAGAAATCTTGATAATATTGTAGCAGGATGAGTCAGCTGGTGGAATTCTCACTGCCAAATAACAATGCAGAGACTCAGGAAAGCTTCTAAGTCATATGGGCAGCCCAGGACAGTGAGGCAGCTGGGCTCACCAAATCTAAGAAATGAGTGAACCTGTGCATGTCAAATCACTTTATTATTTCCTTAGGGCTGCCATTCTAACATGTTCTGGGAAACAAAGCTTGAAAAGAGGCCTTTAATAACTTTATATATGTCAAGAAGCATTTATTTCAGCTGATATTGCTGAGATCTAATTCACATAACATTGTGCTGCAGAACAGCAACTCTTCACACCATTTTCTCCTTTAAACCCCCAAAATCTTCTTTGTCTATAAGCAACCTTTTAATGTTCTGGCACACAGTTACCATTGGACTAGTGTTTGACCTTGCTGCAGGAATCTAATACCAGAGAAGGCAGTGCAAAGTGGTGTACTAGACAGTATTTTACATATCTAAGTGCATGTCTGTTTCTCTTGCAGCTTTTTAGAAAGAATTGACAGTGTGAGCATGGATGACTACACACCCACAGATCAGGTGAGTGTCACTCATGGGGTAGGGGCTGAACTGGGATGCCCATTTGTATGAACTCTGGGTGATTGATCTCAGTCCCAGCAGCAGCTGGAAATGGGGCATAATACCAACAGACACCTTCCATTCACTGTCCTGCCAACAAAGCAAGGAGAACAGAAAATGTAGGTGTAAAAGCCAATGGTTTCCCATTGACATCAACCAGTCTCAGCCAAGAGTGTGCACCACTCTAAACTGGAAATGGAGGTAGCAAAGGAGAATCCCTGCAGTGGGTAATCCAATCTAACCACACAAGGTGTAAAGCAGGTGAATGCCCTTAAAAACAAAATACAGTTGCCACAGTTGCAACTGGGGACTGAGATCCCAGAGAAATGGAGTGACTTGCCAGCATGTCCTGAGAGAGAAGGCAGTAAAAATAGTGTGCATTGTGCTGTAAGGTGAAAATCCTGCAGTCAACCCAATATTGGATCAATTATTGAAGCCCTCAAGACATTTTGAGAGCAGAGCAATAGATTTGCTCCATCTAGACCTCACAGTCTGATTTTAGTATCAATACCACTCAGATGGGGAGAGAAGTCAATGAAGCAAAGCCCCATTTTTGCTTGCTTTATTTACATTAGTGTTGGCATGTTTATTCCTGGGAGGCCTTTCTCTACCTAGAGCAGCCATTCATCATCTGGAAAGCTTTCCAGATACTTCCTTTGAGAAGAAATGCCCCATGTCTCCAAAGAGCAGGAGAGAGCTCTGGTATTGGCAGGCAGAAAACTTTTGCTCTAAAGGAGAGATTCCTTCTTGCTTTTGGGTTTTCATCCTGCTGAGTTAACTGGTAAAAATCACTGCTTTCCTTTTTTTCCCTTGCTTGCTTTATTTTTTTATGCACCACCCCAAAACAATGGCTGAGTCCAATAACAACTAAATGTCAACAAGTGACAGAGACTGGCTGAGAACATGTGCCCTGAACAGGGCAGGGGCTGCCTGAGAAGAGAAGAGGCTGAGCTGGGGAGTGAAAGCACTGAACAGTTCTGTTCTAACCCAAACCAGGACAGGGAGCAAGGCAGGCTGTGCCCAGAGGTGGCTGCTCAGCAGGTTCATCCTCAGCAGCTTTCTCCAGCCTTCAGTCCTGTTCTGCACCCTCTGCCCAGGCAGCAGTGGTGGACAGGCAAGGTTAAAGATGCTGCTGGTGCAGAGGGTGGCACACAGTGAGCTGGTTGCCTGAGCTATGCACCATAAATTGCTTTTGCCTGCTTCCTTTGAGAATCGAGGAAATTACTATTTTTTTAATTATTAAAAGAATGTTATTTAAGTTGTAAAGTATTGCTGGTTTGACAAATGGGAAAGAAATGCCAGATTTACCTACAGCCTAAATTCTGTTCCCCTGTGCTCTGTAATAGAGCTTTAATTACCCAGTCACCAGCTATTATTTCCATAGGATTCCTGGCTCATTCAGCACAAAAGAGGGCAGAATTAAGGTTGCCTGGGCAACTGTAAAGCTGGAGTTCTCTAACATTTGAATACCTGACTTGACTTTATGAATAACATCTTTTTCTTAGTTTTATGTAACTTCTGAATCCATTATCCATGTTGCAGACATGGGTATGACCAGAATGGGACCACCAACAGCAGGTAGCAGTGGGCACTAAGGAGAACATATAAATACATATAAATAAATAAAAAAAAAAATATATATATATATGGTGTCCTGCTCTCCAGGTGTGCCCAGGCCACATCTTTGGGCTGTCCACTTTGTCATATATAAGCAAATTTAGGTTTATCAACAAGTCTGACTGAACATGACTTTAATGGAACATTTAAGACTTTTCATGGAAAAGTAATATTCCATGCTTCTAAAAACAAAAGGAGCTTGGAAAACAACCAGCCAAACAAAAACCTTGCTAATCAGCTTCTGTGTTCTCATTTCCAGGACCTATTAAGATGCAGAGTGTTGACATCAGGGATTTTTGAAACAAGATTTCAAGTAGATAAAGTAAATTTCCAGTAAGTCTCTTCATAATAATTTCTGAATCTCATACTGATTTTTAACAACTTAGTTTGGATGTCTGTGCTCCTCTGTGCTTGGTGCAGTGGGTTCAGGGTGGGATTTGACACAGGGGGGTTTTCTTGGTTGGTTTGGAGTGTTTTTGTTCTCTTCAAATAGGTGAAATTGCCTCGTGCTGTGTAAAAAGAGCTGGTGTTAGCTTGTGTATGAGGGATGCTCTGTTCTGGGGTGCTCTGTGGCTGGCTGAACTAACTGCTTCTAGCACTGCAAGCTCATAAAATGCCTTTGGGGGTTAAGATCTCACAGAAGGCAGTGGCAATCCTGCCACTCTGTGCAGTGGGACAAGGAGCTGGAACTGTCTCTGGAGGGCTGTGAGCTCTGTGCCAAAGTTTGGTGCTGTGTCTGACAAACACCCACCCTGGGGCTGCCTCTGCTCAGTGGAGCCCTGTCAGAGCTGCCCCAGCTCCTCCTCCTTACAGACACCCACTCTCCAGCAGGTTTCTGTCCCCTTGGGGTGGTGTTTTCCTGCCCTTGCCCTTGGAGCTGGCAGGTTTGGAAGCTGAACCCTCATGCTGCATGCTTCGTGTGACTTTCCTAGAGCACATAAGTGATATAACATCCTATGGCTTTTTAACAGCATGTTTGATGTAGGTGGCCAGAGAGATGAGAGAAGAAAATGGATCCAATGCTTTAATGGTAAGTAAAAATACTCCACATTTTTATCTCAGACTTCCTCCCTGAGGTGTGAGCAGCTGAATACACTCACAGTGTGTCACTAGCACAGCAGTCCAGACTTGCAGAGACTGGCTTAGGGGACCTTTGTCTTTTTGGCAGTTTGGGGAGTAATGACAGTGTTACCCTAAGGAATATCTGTTGGGATAACCATTCTTTTTCTCTTTTCCCTCTTTTCTTTTTCTCTTCTGTCTCTCCCCTTTCTTTTCTCTCTCTCTTTCTCTCTCTCTCTCTCTCTCTGTCTCCTTTTTTCTCTGTCTCCTTTCTTTTTTCTGTCTCCTTTCTTTTTTCTGTCTCCTTTCTTTTTTTTCTGTCTCCTTTCTTTTTTCTCTGTCTCCTTTCTTTTTTCTCTGTCTCCTTTCTTTTTTCTCTGTCTCCTTTCTTTTTTCTCTGTCTCCTTTCTTTT
>JAOEGS010013377.1:20874-39572 GCA_025447755.1 Corythornis vintsioides | reverse complement strand
AGGGTGTCCCTGCTCCCTGCAGGGGGCTGCACTAGATGCCCTTTGGAGGTCCCTTCCAGCCCTAAACATTCTATGATCTCTGCAAGAGGAGCCTGGAAAAACCTTAGATCACAAAAGCCAATTAATGGACTTGGCAAGAGACACAGCTGTGCTGTGAGGGAGACTGCAGACTGGTTTCACAAGCCAAGGCATGCAAGCCCAGGCTGAAGCTGAGGTCCAGCTGCAGGCATTCCCTCAGCCGTATTACAAAGAAAAGTGCTGGAGATCTTTGCAAATAGCGGCCCCACTGAAAGCAGCCACTGCCACAACTTAAAACCCAACAACTCCCACTAGCAGCTCGTTTAACTTCTCCTTACCTTACAAAGACTGCTGTTTAACCCACAAAACGGGATTTTTGGCTGAGAGTCCCAGCGCAGCTGAGAACACCTAGTTCCCATAACCAAGCCGCTGCCTCTCCCGCAGTTGTTTATCTTTCCTATTTGAGTGTGCCCAACGGGCCAGCACCCTCCGGAGCCCTCTCAATAGAGCGAAAGAAGAGCAGGGGAGCGGCTCTGTGCTGGAACAAACACCCAGAGGCTCCTGCCACAAGACCCCTCCTTCCCCACCGCCGTTTAAACGCAGGGCGGGCTGCCATATGCGGTTTTTAACCGAGTTCAACGCTAGGGTAGTCAGCCACGTGTACACACGCCCACTCCGACAGCACCGCATCAGGCTGGGACACCACCAGCTGAGCTCCCCCCGCCCCCTCACTCGCTACCCGGCAACCGGGAGAGGCCAAGCGACTGAGGGAGGGCTCCGCACACCCCCTCCCTCCGCCCAGGAAGCGGGAAGGCCTCGCCCCACCCGGGCCTGACCCGTTCCTACAACGGTAACACGTGGCAGGTCCCGGTCCCCCTAAGTCCCGGTTCCCCCGGTGCCCCCGTCCCGCCACTGCTCTCTGAGGGAGGGGCGCCGCCATCCGCTGCCGCTGCGCGCGCATCGCCGCCATCCCCTCCCCACCTCCCCTCCTCTCCGCCGCCGTTACCTGGCGGGCGGGAGCTCGCCGGCCCCGTAGGCGCCGTGATGCAGAAAAACGTCACCGCCGCAGCCGCCGGGGGCCACGAAGGGGAGCCGGGGAAAAAGGGGGGGGCACCAGGGGCAGCACCGAGCGCGGCCCCGCGCACCGAGAACGAGCGGGAGCGGCGCCTCCTCAGGCCCTCGGCGCGCGAGCTCCGCCCAGAGAGCGGGCGGGAAGCGCGAGCCGAGGGCGCGCGGGGCGGCCGCTGCAGCCGTTGGCCCTGAGGGGAGCGGGAGGCGGGCGGGGAGCAGCGCTTAAATATGCGGATAAAAGGGGAAAAAAACAAGCAAAGCCTCGGCTTCTAACGCTGTTAAATGCCGATAGATGCCCCTCTGGTTAGCTGGGGGTTGTTTTGCTGCCAAGCGTGGCTAAGTAAGATGAGTTGTCCCGTATTGCAGTTAGAGTTGGTGCTGAGAGGGGACATAACGCGCCCTACTGGAAATAAGACTTGATAGAATCGTTTGGTTGGAAGAGACCTTTACGATCCCTGGAAATGTTTTAAAACCGTGTGGATGTGGTGCTGGGGGTCATGGTTTAGGGACCCTGACAGTGTAGGGTTAATGGTTGGACTTGATGATCTTAAAGGTCTCTTCCAACCAAATGATTCTATGACCATCAAGTCCAAGCCTAGTCTCCAGAGAAGGAGACTCCACAACCTCCCTGGGCAGCCCCTGCCAGGCTCTGGCACCCTCACTGGGAACAAGTTTTTCCTTGTGTTTCCCCTCAACCTCTTGTGCTCCAGCTGACTCCCATTGCCTCTTGTCCTGTCACTGGATGACACAGAGCAGAGTCTGTAACAAACTGGAACCACACTGTCATTTAAACTAGTTCAGTGTTCAAAATAATAAGAAAAAGGAAGGCTGTGAAATGGATTCTCGACCAGGCTTTCCCAATTTCTTTGGCGTGTTCAACACCTTAAGCAAGCAAAGCAGCTACTGCAGGTGAAGATGCAGAGTATGCTTTTTCTGTGTTAATAAGAATTGAGTTTGTCTCCCTCCTTCCAGTGCCTGGGCCTCAGCTCTGTGCAGCAACAGTGAAGACTTTCATGATGTACTGAATAAAGGCTTCTGAATTTTCCCTGGAAAATTTTTAGTGAAAAGCCATTAATGTAGATGATTCCTGGAGGTTAAATGTTTATTCTTGAATTTTCTTTTGGGACACAAAGATAGTTGGTTACAAACCTTTTGAGTCCAATGCATTCTAGGAACTTTTAGACGCTTTGGTCAGTGGCGATGCAAGTACATATATAAAAATGGAACTTAAAACAATGTCTATATCTAATTCAGCTTCAGACAGCCTACAAATCAACTAGATAGTAGTCCAACCAGTTTTAGAGGCTACACTCCAGTTTTGAATGCCAGGACACATCACTGGAGAGCAGACCTTTCCTCTCTTGCAAAACACTGCAGTGATCAGTACCGGCTCCCATGGCAAAAAATGTGTCCCGAAATTCCAGTGTAATGGTCTGGAAACTCATACATTTTCAAAGCCTGACAACAGAAATGAAATACACTAAGCAGAAGCAGCACTGAGGTACTCCTCGCTGTTTCATTTTATGCCATTTGCATGTGTTACAGAGATAAGCAATGCTTTCAGAAGCATCAGTTAAGAGATTTGAAGATGTATCTTTCCTTGATTGACTTTTGGGCACCTTCCAACCTTTTTGTCATGCCACATCACACTAGGAAAATGTTCTCTGGCAGCAGTTCAGGATAAAAAGCTCACTTGTCTCCACAGTTGCTTTGTGGCGACAGATCTTTGTACCGCAGCTCAGCACGTCCTCGCGTGTGCTGATGCAGTTGTTTGTGTAACTGCTGCAAAGTAGGTCAGTGGGAAAAAAAAAAATAGCTGAAAATGTGAAGGTGTTTTTGAAAAGGATCATTTCACGTAACCTATTTATTCTGCAGTTTCACAACCACTTTGAGCCAGTTTGACTACGCAGTGCTGTGAAAAGTCAGTCTCAAACTCCACCCTGAGCCATCCTCACAGTTCCATGACTTTACTTGTGTGGGTGCTAGATCTTGGAAGTTCTTCCTTAAAGGTCAACTTTCAGTGGGAACACGTCTCTCTGATCCAGTCTGCCACTGAAAAGTCTCCAGAGCTGACGTAGGAGCTGCAGCAGAAAGAAAGGGCAGCAGCTGCCCAGACTGTGTCTAATCTGCTTGAGAAACTGGAGTTGTACAGACAACTGAACAAGCTCAAGCAAGGCAGCATTCATTCCAGAGGGTGAAGGGAAATGAGAGGTCAAGGGTAATGATTATCAAACATCCAGCAAAGGAGTATTAATACAGAACTTCAGTCTTAATGTTTGGCAGTGTTAGAGGATGTCAGGTCCCTTGTCTTGATTTAGTTTTAATGATGACAGTACCAAGCAGTGCTAGAGTCCCAGTGCATGTCCCTATGCCACACATCTGCAGCTACCAAGATCTTTCAGCTATTCTTTGAGAAGCTCTAATAAACAGTGTGTTTGCAGGAAACCTTCAAGAATCTGCAGTGGGCACTCCTTTAAGCTTCAAAGTGCTTTTTCCTCTGTCTTATGCACCTATTTTACTCAGTTGGGCTGTCAAAATATTGTTCTCTTTCATACATTTAGAGTAACATCGGGGTAGCTTAGAGTTGCTAAAGCAATGGAGTGAAGTAAGGGAGAGCACAAAGGTGCCATCATTCCCAGGCTGGAGAAACCCAACCTGTGTGTGTGAGATTAAACACAGGGATTTACCACATTTACATCTTCTGTGTATGTGTTTTAGATAACCTCCATAAATTAAATACAAAAACATGCATTTCACTCCTGTATGATCTGCCTGTATTCCTGAGGATGTAGTTCCCAACAGGCTATTCACATAAGTAATCCTTATTTAAACAAGAACAGTGGGATTATTCATGTTCCCAAAAACCAGACATATTTCAGAGGATTACATGTGAGTGAAGCATTCACAGCACCATGCAGAAATCTGAAAAAGACTAATCTGATTTCAGAGCACAGCTCTTGGCACTCCCTTCTGTAAGGTTACTTACTGCATGCACTGTTTTGCTGCAGCTGGATTCTTGCCCTGCTTGCTTTTTAATTGAAGAATTTCCTCTGTACTTAAAAAATACAACTTCTATCTAATAATTCGTTTTCTAGCCCCACAATTTAGAGAGTGATTTTTTTGAGATCCAAATTCAGATTACTTGTTTCAAGTCAAACTATCATATTCATGTTTCTATCAAAGTACTACCAGAAACCAAAAGAAAGGCCATCGTTTCAAGATCAATTCTAAGCACACTTGAAGTGCCAAAACAGCCTATTAAACATGCACAGCTTAGTGGAATATCAACAAATTTATTCTGTTTACCATAGAACATTTTGGACTTACTACATTAAAAAAACCCAAAGTCTCCATGCCATTGAAAGGAAACACACTGAATTAAGCTGAATATAATCTTTTGCAGCTCTTTAGAGAATCTGTGTTGATCAGCAAGTCATTAATGCCTAGAAGGGCTGAAACAGGCATGAAGAGAATTGGGAATTCAAGAGGGTGTAGGTTTACAGCTTATCCATCCTGCTGCAGAAGGTAAACTGTCTCAACTGCTTTCCTTTATTATAGGCTTCATACAATTATGAAATGTTGCAGCATTTTTAAACCTCCAGTATGAACTTTTCAGGCACCCACATCAAATTTGTAGGAGACAGAAGAACCACCACTATATGAAGCCTTTCAGAGAACTGTTTTTGCTGGAAATATTAACTGTGGATACAGAAAATTGTTTTCAAATCAAAATATTAAATGTAAGAAGTATGCAAGTGGTGTAACTTACCAGACAGAAAAGAACCTAATGCTCGAAGTCTCATGTATCTAAGATATGAAGAAATACAAGTGGTGTTGGTTCTATAGTTGGCCAAAGCTTTAGAAATTAAATTGTGAGGAAAAAGAAGCCTCTTGCTTCTGCAAGCAGTAGCAGCAGTATGAAGAAGAGATACTGACAGGGAACACTGCTCTAGGGCAGAACCCTTCTTTACTTATTAGTAATATAACTCTACATTGAAACAAACATGCCCAGATCAGGAGCAGCTTTATACACTGTACATCCCCTTACTTCATAGAATCTTTTTAACATTGTTTTCTACCAACATCACCACCTTTCTGAAGATCACTGACTGAAAATGATTACCACAAAGTATATTTTATCAAGAAGTTTTTCAAAGAACTCTTGTATCCACGTAAAGTCACAAAAGGCACCCATATTACAGTTAAGAAATTTAAATTCTAAGTTCTTTGAATTGTAATTTATTCTATAATCTTCATTCACATGATCATCAAAATAATGCTGTACCTTCACCTGTAGATTCACTGCATTGATTCCCAGTGTGAAAAATGCTAACTGCTAAAAATTGAGCTTTAGAGGAAAAGGAAATATCTCTTAAACCTATAGCCCTGGAACTTGACCATAAAATATTTTAAAGAACCTTGAATTTTACTCTCTTCAGGGTAAAGTAATACAGCTTAATTATTTAATCTAGTTACCCTAAAAATAATTGATGCTGGAAGAAATAACTTTATGATACATCTTTTTTTAATGTGAAAGACATATTAAAGTAATAAATGTGGTATAACATTTCTAGGCAAGTATGGATGGGTAATTAGACCCTGCAGCTTTCTGCCACTGGTTCTGTTCTCTCTGCTTTAGAAATTAGAAACTTGATAGGGAAGTGGAAAAATGACTTTGCAGAAGACTTTCTCTTGCTGCTGATAACATTATTTCTCACATTCTTTGATCATCAGAACATTTGGCTAAAGGAGGAGGTTAGAAGTCTCTTCCATACAATTAAAAGCAGGAAGAACATCACCATATAAAAATTAGCAGGTAGAGAACATGGATGGCACCTGATAGATCTAAACTAGATAGATAGATCTAAACTAGATAGATAGATCTAGATAGATAGATATAAATATAAACTAGATAGATAAACTAGATAGATGGCACAGGTGACCTCCACCTCATTTCATGAAGCCACACATGTCCCTCCAACACTTAGTGACTCCGTGCAAACACAGAGTATAGAAATGCATGACATACTCTGTTGAACTTTTACTTTCAGCAGAATGAAACCTCCTTCCACGTTCAGAAATGTTTGCAGCTGTTAGAGGGAACTGTTAGCTGATTGCCAAAGACAGAGCCTGGTAAGGTTTTGAAAAGCAGACTTTATTTCATAGGCACATCATTGCTTTAATAGCACTGGGCTGCACAGCTCACTTCACCATTTGTAAATGGCTTGGTTTGATTACATTGCATTTCCTCAGTGTCAGTAGGATTCAAGTAAAAAAGTTACTGCTTTCACTTCTCTATAATTTCTCAAGATGGAAAAAAAAAAAACCCAACAAAACAGTAAACAACTAGCACACAGGAGCACAATACAGACAGAACTGCCTGTGAGCCAGAAGTCAAGACAATCTGAAATCTGGGCACTGAACAGTTAAAGCTGCAAGACAAACCACACTACATTTGCTCATAATTAGCATTATGCAGGATAAAAATGAGTGTTGCCCACTAATACAAGGGACTCTCTTCCTTATACTGAGAAACAAAGACTGTCCAACACAGACAAGAATGAGGGTTTCAAAACAAAACAGCTCACATGAAATTAGCTTCCATATTATTTCTGATTATAAAAGTTGTACTCCCTCAGCTGTAAAAGTTCAAGGCCTAAAAGAAAAATTACTGCTTACAGAACTCCAAATCTGCAATTTCATCAGCTTGTCAGCTTTTCCCTCCTATATTACAACTCTTTATGATAAGATAAAACCATCTTTAAGAGTCAAAAGCATAACATTCTGCATTATTTTCATAATTAAGCAGTTTGTTGATACCTTTCCTCCCTGAAAAACTGCATTTGAATATTTTACTAAATTCCCCCAACAGAAGCATATAAAATCAGACATTGGTAGAGGAAAACAATATTGCTCCATGAAAGAAAAATGCATGACTTCTAGCATAGTTTTCTGAGCACTGTAAAAGAAGCACATATGGCATTGAAACATTTTCAAAACGGCTAAATATTTTGTGTTTTGATGTTCTTAGGTTTTACTCAATTTGCTGAATGTATGTTTCCAAAGTTAATACCTTGAGATTTTTTTCTTTTCGTTTCTTTTCTAGCATCATATAGGACAGACAACCTAAAACCAACAATGCAGAAATCTAGCGTGCTGCACACTTCAATATACACTAATTACTGTAGTTACTAGCACTTGACACTGACAGTACCTACTGTATCTGTAAAACTCCTTTTGAAATCAGCTTGTCAAAGCTTTTGAGAAGCAATCTGGGCAATAAGGTGGGTGTTTTCAGTGTCTACCACAAATATGGCCAATTACAGGCTCAGAGGTCGCTCTCTCCATACAGTGCTGATGAAAAAGAGGTGTAATCCAGAGCCCCAGGAACAGAACCTGGTCCAGTGTATGGAGGCATTCTCTTGATGCAGTACTGAGCCTGCTCAGGAGGCAGCTCTCGACGTAACTCATCTGCCAGGATATAAGGCTGGAAAGGTGGGGAAATGATTGACAAATTCAGTATTTATTCTCCAAAAACACAAAAATATATTTCTTTTCTGTAGCTGTGACTAGTAAACTCAGACATCCTGCCTATTTTTCTAAGACCAAGTATTTTCCTCAGTAAATTCCATCCCTAATGATTAATTGAAGGAGACAGTCCTACCAACAAACTGATGAGGTCAAAATCCAGTCTGAGGATGTGGGACTGTGTGTGTTAACTCCTGAGAACTGCACAGCTGTGGGTAAATTACTTCTGATACAGCTCATTGGTGGAGACCTACTCAGCATGTAAAGTGCACTCCTGCCCCTTCTGTAGTGACAGGGAAAAAGCATTTCAGTCAGATCCTGTTATTTTCAAGGTCCCAATATATTTGTATTAAAAGATGCCTTATTGCTCTTAATGGGTTGTATTTATGATAGGAAGGACACTATTAATAGACTTGACATTATTTAAAATAGCAACGTAATGAAAACCATTTTTTCTCTGAGACATTGTCTTTCATCTTCCACAGGAATTCCTAATAGGAACATGTCTGGAATTCCAAATGTAGTCCACAGTAACTGAGATCACAAAATCAATACAAACAGCCAGAATGAGAAAATCAATAGAGCGAGTTTGGGCAAATAGACCTGTACTGCTGTGCTCTCCTTTTCCATAGCACAGGATTGCTTTCCTGGCAGCACTGCTTATGGCCCTGACTCCTCCACAAGCTCTCGTGTTGCTATTATCCTTCCTTTCATCTTCATACACCACTCAGTCACCAGTAGATTTGGCTGTGGGTAGGAAAAGTGTGCCGAATTCAGGAGTTTCCTCCACAGCCCCAGTAACTACAGGAGGTCTCCTGCTCCTCCTAGACCAGGGGGACACCACATGGCATCGCCCTGTTGAATGAGCCATCAGGTCAGAACATGGCTCACAATTCTGTGTAGTCTTGTGCAACCAACCCAGGCTATGTTCCAGAGGGCCAAACTCTGCTCTGAAACATCCAGACAACAGCACGAATGAGTTCAGCTCTAATGAAGGCTGTTGTGTGGAAATAACCTGATGTACAATATAAGCTATTATACAAACTGACTAAGTCAGTCACAATGTCTGGTTTTATGTTGGCTCTTTGTGATATGAGGGTATACAGACCAAGCCATGAATTCTGAAGCTATTTCAGCTGAACATCTTGGTCCCAAACAAGAAGAAAAGGCAAGTGCTTTCTCTGAAGTCTTACAAACTGAAAGCAAAGCTTAATTCTTGCTCAAAGGCTTGTGTAAGACTTTCAGCAAAGCAAGGCTAAACAGGAGAGCTACTGAAGCCTTACAGCCTGTAAGCATGATGACTGACCTTGTCTGAAGCCAGGATTCTGAAGGAAGCTATCACTTGCTCAGCTGTGTCTGTGTCTGCTGTTTCCCTGGTCATGAAGTCGATGAAGGACTGGAAAGTGACAGTCCCTTGCCCATTGGGGTCAACCAGAGACATGATCCGAGCAAACTCAGCTTCACCCTTTCACAGGATCCAAAACAAACCAAACAAAAAAACAACTGGTCACCATAATATCAGTCACACCGTGTCTCACATGGACCAGCAGTGGTTACAGAGTCTCTACAGCATCTTCCTGACTTAAGAACATAAATGTCAGAGTCAATGAAATCTGGGATCTTAAATGCCCTTTTGTAAAAGGGGCTTGGTGCTTTTGAAACACATATTCTTTTTCCTAAATACATGCTATCTATCTTTCAATTAACTCTCTGCAACTTCTCCCCTGACCCCACTCTCCCTCAATGCTTCTTTGATTTAACTTAACAAATAAAATTGTTAAGTTTGTGGAAAACTTAATTTTCCACCCCATCCTAAAACCAGTTAAGCACCACACAGAGAGGTGAAGCAATAGCCCAAGAAGCAGTGTACTTGCACACCCACTGAACTAAGTAGTAAGAGAAACGTCTGAAAGATTCATGCCACGTACAGGACAGTTCAACAAAGGCTAATCCTTTTTTCCATTAAAAAAAAAAAAAGGGAAAAAAAAGTGTGAATTTGGTGGAAAATTTTAGAATAAATAAGGAAAGAAAATGCAACCCCCAAAGCTAGTATATGAGAATTAAGCAGCATCAGACTCATTCTTACTCATGCAATTAAAAAAGGAGAAAGAAGAAAAAAAAATTTTAAGTTGACATTAATAGTTATGTTTCTTAATTCAAACAGCATGGCAGCTGATATGGCTTTCAAGTGTCTATTTTTACTTTTAGCTTCTTTTTTAAACATTTAAAAACCGAGAAAAAACAAAGAAACAAGAAACTAGTATCTCTAGTATGAATTACATTATTAGTACTCTGTCAATGTAAATCAGCTTTAGTTTTGTGGTGGTTAATGTCAGAAGCTGTAAGCAGAACTAGTTGCCATTGTTTCTTAAAATTCATACCAAATCATAACCCATTGAAATTAAGCAAGCTCTGAAATCATCATGGTCCATCAATCCGTTCTTCCTCTATTCACCAAAACAGTGGAAGGAATATGGAAGGGAAGGTTTGAAGAATCCCAGGTAATTTTCAGAGAGGTGATGAGTTTAGACCATTGGCACATTGGATCCAGTAGTGTGTGACCAGTATTCATTGATTGTGCCCAAGCAGATCACCAGAATCATCGTCAGTGTTAAAGTAGGAAGAAGTAACTAACGTATTACACACAGGAAACAGACATTTTCACCACGAAAAGCAACATCAGGGAGGGTCAGGGGAAAGATAAGGGAGAAGAGGAGACAAGAATACAGAGAACACCACCAGAAAGGACAAAGAGAAGGACAAGGAAAAAGTTTGTTACTAAACTAGTCAAACTCAGGAGGTGCTCAAGCTGCCTCCCTGATATGAAATGTCTTTGAGAGGATGTGCCTGGAATGCTCTAGTGACTAAAAGCAGCCTGAAAATAATGTATCCCTGGCTATTTCAAATGCTCCAAGACTAATGCAGGTACACTGTGAGAACTGCCTGCTGACACAAGGGAAGTAAATACAAGGATTTTCCTTCTGACTTCTGGACTACAGCAGAGAGATGTGCGTATCAGCTTAAAGGATGAGACTTGGGAGGCTTAAAAAGAGGTCAGTTGCAGAGCTCATATAAAACACTTCCAGGCAATAACATATTTGTGGCATTCCTGACTGAAAGCTGAGTGAACAGTCCATGGCATGAGATAGTTCCAATGTAGCAGCCTGAAGAGGAATTGTGTCATCCTACATCAGAAGGGAGCAGTAGAGAGCTTGTGTTCATCAGCAAGAGGAAGGGAAACACTGCAGAATTCTGACTGCAAGAAGCACAGTGGCTCCTTGTAAAACATCTCAAACCAAGCAGAAGAAACAACCTGAGATATCTTTGACAAGTCCATCTAATCCAGTGTCTTTTCAAAGCATTATGACCAATACACTGCAGTTTCACCTCACAGTCTCATTGGTTATTATTAGATTTGCCTATCTGAAGCCAGAAACACAGCAGTTTCCTCTACCTGCAGGTCATTTCCAACCTGTCCTAGACTGATGAGGCAGGCTTTAAATTCATCAGAATGCAGATTGTCAGATTCCTCCTAACATCCAACCACAGGTCATGCATTTGGGAAGGTGAAAGGAAGAAAAGAAAGAAAGAAAAATCACAGAGTAGGTTAGTTGGTTAGTAAAGAACTTTCTACTCTTGTGTTAATCATCATGTTTTTGCAGAAGTTAATGGAAATGTAAAGCCAACATATTACATTTAATTACCTAAAAAGTGTACACATTTACAGTTTCATGTTTAGATGTTTGGTTTGTTGTTTCTGTTTTAGTGGAAAAGGGTTCTCACTTCAGCTACAGAGATAAAACTGTGCTTCCTGTACAGGTAATTTGTAAACATTTTTGCTGATAAGGCAGTTTTTATTCTATTGAACTGACATTTGCTTCCTTCAGTTTCTGTTGTTATGCTGTGTATGTGAGATGCAGTAAAAAGGTCACTGGACCCGGGCAAAACATTTTTTACTTATTAAATTACTGTTCTTCACTCTTAATCTGATATTAGTTAATATATGTATAGCATGTATCTTGCTATTGTGTCTATTAACAGGTATCATTTTAACCCTGTATCCATGAATACTGCATAACTCAAAGGAGGGAGTTAAATTCCATCACAATAGTGTTTTACTCCCTACTTGTTTCATCACCTGTGATTAGATAATTTAAAAAACCAGCCTCTTATTTCCCACATACAGGCAGAATAAGGATTTTCCTTGACAGCTATCAGTGCCCCAACTATATTCCCTACAAATCTATTACTAGGGGGACAAGATGTTATTTAAAGAGGAAAGAAAAAAATCTGTAATCCAGATTACATCTAAATTTAATGAGATGGAAGCTGCTGG
Source organism: Corythornis vintsioides (assembly GCA_025447755.1). Classification (NCBI taxonomy): domain Eukaryota; kingdom Metazoa; phylum Chordata; class Aves; order Coraciiformes; family Alcedinidae; genus Corythornis; species Corythornis vintsioides. The sequence goes on along the minus strand of JAOEGS010013377.1, from coordinate 27,619 downwards.
CAAGTACATAAAACATGCTCACTGCCTTAAAATAAAGGGGCATGTTATCTTCCAAAACACATAGATTTACCCATTTCTGCCTGTTCATTGACAAAATAGTCATATTAAATCTATAATTTTTGATTACATTTTAAGAGTAAAAGTTAATCTGTGACACATCTGTACAAAGCTATAATTTCATAAGGCTATAAATTCTTTAAGTCATCATTTTACTGTTTTAAAGAGTCTATTGCTACTCAATTCACAGGTTTTTTAAAAGGCTTCTATTTGGAATGAAAGCAAACTTGCTTTTTGGAACAATAAATATTGCTACTTGAGAAAAAGCAGGAGTACTGTACCCTGTCAAAATGATTGAATGATGCTCTGAAGTCATTCATTTGTTCCTGGGTGATACCCTTGGCATCTCTTGTGAGGATCTGAGTCTCAACCTCATTAATAGTTCGAGCAATGGTTGTAAGCAGGAGCTCCCATCCAACACGGATGTGCTGTGAGAGATAAAAAACTGATTTAGTAAAGAATCAAATCTATTCTTCTAAAAGTAGAAAAAGAATAGTAAGAAAAAAAAAAAACCAAAACAAACAGATTAATAAATCTAAATATTTATGTGATGGCTCATTCAGAAAACAAGTCTCATGACATTATCAGAGTCTGTCAAATGGCATCCTCTGTGGCAGACTCCAGATCAGGAAAAGCAGTTACATGGCAGGAGAAAGCAGAATAAACAAAAGGGAGTAAATGGCTACCTCCATAGTATAATTGGTGTGCTTGTTGTCAAACACCAGGGCTTCTTGTATTAGCTGATGATCTCCTTCTAGTTTGTCAATGTTGTGTTTATAATTAATGATATTGTGCTCATATTGCTTCAGCTGATTCATCTGGTCCTCCAAAGGCCCTGTCATTTCAATAGAGCTGCGGGCAATTTCCTGTCAAAACAAAGACACACAGCCCCCCACCCCATGAGATTTAAGCTTTGGATTTGCTAATTTGACCAATGTTCACATAAATAGGTCATCTTTTCATTCTGAGAAGCAGTAGTCATAAAACTTTCATACAGTGGAAACACATTACATTAGGAAACACATCTCAAAAGAAATGTGGTATATTTAGTTCTGGAATTTGTATTGAGACCCCAGTGATCCTGGTATCTTTACAGAAAGCAGAAGCTAAACAGGAATTGTTTATTGATTGATTTTTCCAAACTCCATACCCTGCTCACCCACCATCAAAGCACCACTTGTACAAGGTTCTAGATTGTCCTAAATACACACAGCTGCTGAATTATCATGGAGAGATGCAGATTGCTGTCATCCTATATATAAAGCAGATATTAAAGTGAAATATAAACTCTTCTGCCCATCAGCTTCTGAAGACTCACCTCCATCTTGGTCTGGATCCATGGCCCAATGACATTGGCCTGAGCAGCAAACTGGCGACGCAGGCGCTCGTTGGCGTGCTGCCGGGCCAGCTCCTCCTGCAAGGATTGATCCCTCTGAGGCACCAGCTGCTTCACCTGTTACAGCAGGAAAGCACCACGGTGAGTAGGAATATCTGAAGCATTTCAAAAAATTAATGGAACAAGTAAAATCTACAGTTACTATTTGTTCTTAGTGGTCTGAAGGTTGATATCAGCACAAGCTGGATAAAGGATGGAAAGGATTCCATCAAAGGATGTTTAGGGCTGGAAGGGACCTCCAAAGGGCATCTAGTGCTCTAACAGTCAGTGAAAAGCAGATTATTCCTTCATAGACATTCTGATAGGGAACATAAGATACATTCTGTTCACCATAACTGAAGGTCTCTAATCCATTGCAATTGATTTTTTTATCTTACCTTTCTGAAGTGCCCTGAAAGATTCTGAAATTATTCCTTATGGCTAAGTTTTTATAACCCTATTTTCTTGTCTATGTAAGTTTATTTATTTCGTAATTCATACATTCTACACAATCATTTATTAGTAATTCATTATTTACAATAATTTATTATTTCTTTAGGTATTATTAGTTAATAACTTTAGCATATTATCTATCTTGGTTCCTAAAGAAAATTTGTGTGATCGCTTTAGGACCCTCTCTAGCAATTTTTTAAGGTAATTGACAATTGCAATCAAACTGGACAGAACATTAATGGTCTCAAAGATGCTAAATGTTTACATTTGTGAAAAGCAGCAGCTGTGTAGATGAGACACATCAACTACTTATATGGAGAGAAAGAATACAGTCATTTTCTGTTTTTTTGACAGTACTCCCTGGCCCATCACACTGGCCAACCACTGGCTCTGCACCTGCCCCAACACATGCTTCTCTTGCCCCATCAAAAAGCCAAAGAGGACATAGGTAATTTGAGTGACACTGTAAGGTAAGACCAGCAAATAGAAGGGAGAGCATAAGACACTTTATAAAGTTCCTTCTGACATCTGATGATCTATTGTAAAGTTGTCTGAATGTCCATTCTCAGCATTCCTAAACTAGAATACTATGTTACAACATATATAAATATACTCATTAATTTAGCATACATTACCTTTTCCCATTTGCTACGAATCTCTTCCACAGTAACAGTGCTGTAAGGATTAGCTGCACTTATTCTCATGTTGTAACTCTGAATAACTTTCTCAACTTCATTCTGGATTGACAGTATGGCCTGTCTCTCTCCATCTGCCTCTGGCAACGTGGCTTTAAACTGATCATGTGCAGAGATTAAACTCTAAAATCAGAGATAGAGGGAAAGCATGAAAACTTTAATGTTTCTTCCAGCATCTGAAAGACCTGCTCTAAATAAGCACAGTTTCTCTCTCAGCCTCTCAAGCACCCTGTCCACATATATCTGGAGATACAGGGAATAATGAGTGTAGATATATTCAAGAAACAGCCCTTCTTGACTTCACCATCTCTTCTTCCATGATTCCTGGAATCACTGACTTTCATACCAATGTAGAGCCCTATTGATAACAGAGCAGTCATTGCCTATCATAAAGAAAATGTCCAGACAGATATATATAAATATATATTCTAATTACACATCCTGGTCTCCAAGAAGTCTTCCTTTCTTGTTTTGTCTATGACTGTAAGACAAAAACCATTTACCTGAATTTCCTCTATGCTATGAACAATAAACATGTCCTGTAGGTCTTCCATAGCACCTTCCATCCAGTTGTTGAAAGGAGCAGCTCTTTTGGCAAACTCCAGGTGAAGTTGATCAATTGTTTCCAGCAATTTCTCTGTCCTCTGTACAGGTTGGGAAAGATACAATCATTGGGTGTTACAGCAAGACCTAACTCCACACACACATGCACAAAGTCATGCCTCATCTCAAAAGCAATTGATTGCATTCTTGACTGATTTTGCCACCTATTTTAGGGCTTCCCACTCATGGCAATAGCACAAAATGCTATAAAGATACTTTAATATCCAGCATGTTAAAAGGGCTGTAGGCATTTGAAGGATAACAGGTGAAATTTCTTTTTCACTACTGATTTTAGGTCTTTTTCTTATTGTGATCTATCTGCAAATCAATTAAAATATGCCAATCTTGCTTTTGTAATTTCTTGTAAGTATAAAAAGGAAGAGTTAGACACAGTTTTTCACCTTGGCATATGTGTGTGTGTGACTTTCTCAAGAAACGAGGTTTTGGAAAGTATCTCAATGTGTTGGAACACTCACTACCAAAAAATGAACACAGTGCTGGCCATTATGCTGTACCTCACCTGATGGAGCTCAGACAAGTATGAAAAGGTAAGAGCCTAATTGCTTTTCTTATCCTCACTGGACATCAATTCCCCAAAGACTGTTGCTATAAACCACATGCCATCTGTTGCTGCTTTAGAACTTTCCTTGGCAGCTGAGCACTGTCAAATCTGTTCTGAACCATTCAATGTGTTTGCAGATGAAACCACACCAAACTGAAATGGTGATCCAAGGACAGGTTTTATTGCTGTTTGGGTTCCAAAGTGGATGGTCAATGGCACTGTTTCCAGATCTGAAACAAACCATTTCCCACTCTCTGCCTCAGCTGAGCTGCTGATTATTGCTATATAATTTACCTCCAGTGCCTCTCTCCTTTTCTGAGTAAGTGTTCCCAGGCTGTCCCATTGGTCACATATCTTTTGGCATCTATCATTGACACTTGCAGCATCGTGGTAGTCCAGTTCACTGAGAAAGAAGGAAGACAAAAATCTGTGACTTTCTGAAAGACAGGAGCAGTTGCATTTTCCACACTCTTCCAACAGCCCTCAGTGCTTTCCCTTCTTTTTTTTTTTTGCAGTATTTCTCCTCCAGGTAACAGCATTGCAGCATAAATGTGTGATCTAGTCATTCAGCATTCCAAGAAGCAAGCAAAGGAACAAGATCAACCTCCTCTGTTGTAAGAAAAATCAAGTATTCATCTGTGACATCTAGGTACTAAAGACAACTAAGGTGTCTAACCATCTTATTCTCAGCTATTCCTGTGCCCAAGCCCAATTAGATCTCCTGAAGACCAGAATGCTTCAATCTGGGACTTTTATCACATTTCTGAAGACTGGTAGTTTTAAATTAATCAGCCTGAAATACACGTTTCATTTTCAATTATTCAATTATCCTTTCCAGCCTCATATGCTCTGAAATTATTTAACTGAGAAACAGGCCTCAAACTGCATTCAAAGCACAATCCCTGTCTGGCAATACTAATAGGAGCTGCCCAGATCTGGGGTACACACAACAACTGTCATCATCTTCTCTGGGAGTTCCTCACAGAGCTACACCCTAGAACTGGCTGGTTCAAAGAAGAGGGATCTCCAGACCTACATGTGACACCAGCATCAATTAGTGCACCCACAAAAGATAGAGTGGTCAGCACTGCTTTTTCACCTGCTTGATAGGCTTATGTTATCCTGACAAAAAATAGCAATTTTCTGCCTTGAATTGGATTTTTGATGCCTGTGGCAGCTAATCTCTTTGGTTCTGCTGCAGCCATCATGATCACAATAAAATACATGCACTTGGCACTTTGGAAGCTCCCTTTTATTGGTGTATCATCATCCACTGAATTTAGATCTTGGCTCCTCCTCGAGGCCACTTTGCCCAGTACTAAACACTGTAGAGACCATGATTTTCTGACAGCATGGCAATATGAACCTAAGTTTTACTTTGAGGCTTGTGCCAGACATCAAATGCAGGTAGACTGTGTTCCCCTCTATTCAGCATTCTTCTTTAGGCAATTGGCAAGAGGAATGTACTATCAAAAGTGAAGAATGGGAAAGCAAGTAAAACGTCATAACAATTCTTTTTAAATAACAAAAGCAACCCAAAATTGTGAAAGAACATGTCAGGAGAAAGCTGCCAGCAAGTCATACTATACAAGGGCTCCTTAAGTCAAAAACTTGCCTCCTCCTTTGGAGAAAGCCATTTTATTAGCCTTCAAGGGATGCAACAAAAGTCATTTATCTTTTAAGAAATGTTAAGTCAGAGGCCTGGAATTTGGGCTGAAACAGGCTGAGATATATCTTGTTGACATGAGGTTTTGGCTGGAAGATGTTTTTTTTCATTACAGCACATTGAGATTATTAGATGCTGTTCCTGTAACAGCTCTGAGCTCACTAAGTGAATGGGATGTAGAGATTTGTATTCTGGCCTCTTTTTGCATACCCAATCTAAAAGACCAGAATATGGACAGGTTCTTTTTTCTGATATCCCAGCTGACATCCCTGAGAATACTGCAAGTTTTATTTTTGCTTAAATGGATCCCTTGTCTCCTTTTGTTGATTAGGATAAGGGCAGGATAAGTCCTTCCATGAAAGTGAGGGACTGATTGTACCAGCTCTGCTCTAAGTACTGGAAGGTGCAACGTTCCTGCACCAGATCTGCCAGGGAGGTTCAGGCACTTCTCTTAAAATCTCTGCTATCCTATTTCCTCCAGGGGTATGTGCTGTGGACAAACAGGTAGAAGACAACTGTTAAAAAGGGCACCTGTGGGTCAGAAATCACACCAAGTACTGCTGCACATGTGTTACATTACAGTCATTTCTACTCATTTGGTGGTTTGAAATCTACAGCCTTTGGAATTTAAAAATAATTAAGATATTCCTATTGATCTTAAAAGTAATTCAATCTTATCTGTAAAGAATTAAAAATTTAGTCAAATTTTGTCCTAGTCCAGAGAAGCACTTATGTCTGAGCTCACTTTAGGAACAGTGAATGTGTCACAAAAATAACCTGCTGAGCAACATGTTTTAGAACTGCATCAGAACCAGGCTCATGTTAACCATGCACGTAAGCACAATTTGAGCCCAGGTTTCCAGAAGCAAGAAGACTCTCCAAACTGGTGTGACAGTGTTTAGTCTTCTTGGCTGAAAATGAGTTGTTATCCTGGATGTGACAAAGCAAAAGGTACTGCAGCAGAAAATACCAGAACAGGACACTGTAACTGGTAGAGTTCAAGGTCACCCAGCAATTGTTCTTGGAAATAGCAACATTAGGCAGTCATGAGAGTGACTCAAGCAAAAGGAGATCCACTAACTTGGATTTTAGACACAGATGATTTCTGTAAGGGTCTGATTCAGTGACAGAGAAAGAAAAAACCAAAAAAAAACAAAAAAACAAAACCACAAAACCCCCCAAACCAAACCAAACAAAAAAAAAAAATAAAAAAAAAAATAATAAAAATAAAATAAAATAAAATAAAAAAGAGAATAAAAAAAGTAAAAACGAAACTAAAAAGTGAAAAGTAAAAAAAAATTAAAAAAAGGTTGAAATAAAAATTAAAAAAATGA
>JAOEGS010013377.1:0-14033 GCA_025447755.1 Corythornis vintsioides | reverse complement strand
TTACATTAAAAATAAATTAAATGGCTTTAAATGTACCAGTTCTGCTAAAGAACTGGCATGCATATGGCTGGTGACTTAGCATGTAGGGAGTGGGTTTGACTAAGGCATGGGAAAGACAGACTGCATTTTGATCTGGGGAGATGTTCTCTGGAAGTTGCATGTAGATTAGTTATAACCTGAGCATTACATATCAGTATTCTTTATATTCCTGAAGTATGGCCAACTCTACTGCCTTCCTTTTTTCACTTTTCCTTTTTTTTTCATTAGAATATGATTCCAGAATTCTTCTGAGATGTCTGCATCTATTTTTGCACAGTAGCAACATTTTATGTTGCTGTTTGTACTTACCATTGAACACCTAACATTTAAAAAACAATCCTGCAAGTGTAAGAGAAGGGTTTATTTTCTAAGCATCTGTTACAATGACTTTGACATCTGTAGCAGGAATAATATCCAGCAGGGAAAAAAAAAAAAAAGTCATACTGCTATTGAAATTGGTTTTTTTTCACTATGAGCTTATTTTCATCTTGTATTTTTAAAGGTGCTTCAAAAGAATGCACACGAGTTCAATTAAAGAGAATAATGCCCCCAGCTGTTAAAAACCTACTGGATATTATTAGTAAATATACAGAAAGATGAGACAGGAAGGTTTGTTTCTATGGAACAAGTGGGTAGACTACTATTGGCTCTACCAAAACACTGGATCACAGAGAAAACCAGGGAAAGGGAAATTATCTCAGCTCTAAGATGCTGTCCTAGTAACTAGTGAGGAAAAGATCGGGGCAGGAAAAGCTGCTGAAAGAAACAACACAGAAGGTGAAGGATGAGATCTGATCCCTCTTCTACAATCTCACCTTCTGAGCACCAGCAAATGCATGGTAGTAACAGGAAATATAAGTCATAATGGCTCTTTCATCAGGTCTGGCAGTGTTTACTACATCTGTGTGGAGAGAAGAGGGTTAACTGCTCAGAACTTCTCACAAGATACTTCCATCAGATTATGCTGCTGATGCCAACTCAGTGTTGTGAGTATAAAATAAACACCATTATTCAAGTTGCATCTGTTTATTGCCATCAGTGCAAAGCTCCCTGAGTTTGTACATGGGAAATCTACCTCTCAGTGAAATGGCAACACATCTGAGGGCAAAGGCTGTACAGAAGGGTGTTGCTGAAGTCTGGGTGGTGGGAACTTCTAAGCAGATATTTACCTCATCTTCATCATCTCTCCAGAGCAACTTCATCAAAATCACTAGAATCATTCCAGAGTTAAGTGTCACCACTAAGAGTCACAAAATAGGAGTGAGTGCTGTGCCTATTAGCACAGGTTCCCTGTGCCTGACAGGGTACTGCTAGATATTGGAAACCTGTAGGACTCCAGCAGTCCAGAAATACATTCTGTGCTAAGAAGAGCTTGGAGAGATTGCAATCCTTGAGCCAGGCTGTCTTTTTAGCTAATAGAATAGCATCAATCATAGGCTGGCTGATAGCTTTGTTCCTGTTATGGCAGGAAAGAGTGAAAGCATAGAGAGGTGAAATCAGGGTATGGAAACATTGGTAAAAATGGACTTTTCAACACTTAAGCCAGAAAATGACATCAGAGTGATGAATGATGCCAGTGGCAGCTGCATGTGTTCCTGACAAGGTAAGGAGTGGGAAGGAAGAGACTGATGTGAAAAGATTCAGGAATGAGATGACAATTTCTACTCTCAGCAGTGAGATTTCTAAGTTCAGGACCAATGTATGTACTGATTTTGCATCTATTTCACACAGTTGTGAACTAAACTTTGCAAAGTTTCACCGAGAACACAGTGAAAGAAAGTAAAAAATGATGGTTGTTAGAAGAAGCAAGATTTCATTTCCTCCTCTCCCTCTAAGGAGAAGAGTAAGCTTAAGGGCTAGAATGTGCAGAAAATCTGGTGAGGAAAGAAAAAAAGGGGGTTTGCATTGTTTGTATATGAAGAGAAAAACTGAGGAAAGGAAAATGATAGTAAGAGGTGTTCAGTGGTAAGGAAAGGTCTGTACTTCTGTTTTATCCTCTCACTTAAAGAATTTAAAAAGTGAATATGCTTTAAGCTGCTAACAGTCCTTTTTTCCCTTTATTAGACTTTGGGTTTAATTACTTAAAGGCAAAGGTTATCTTTTGATCCCTCATATATCACAATGGGGTCTTGTGCTGATGTTAGGGCCCAAAGTTCTATAATAAATATAACAATAAGGAATAAATCCAGTGAGTAAAATTATCCAATAGATGGGGAACAAGAAGTACTCATTTAAACTTTAATTATACAATTTAAAAACAAAGCAGGTTGCTATGTTATGATTCACGGAGCAGAAAACTTGAAAATTTGCTAGACAGAAATCAAAAATCTTTTATTTCTTGTTCTTGCCAGTAACACAACAGTACTGTTACTAACAGTATAAAACCCTCACCTTCTGCATCCAGCATCTTAGGGATATCCAAATGCTTTTCAGCAATTTCCATGGCAAGATTGATGTTTCCTATGGGGTCATCCTGCATTAAAGAAGAAAATCAACTGGTCAAATAATGAAGTTTCTCCTTGAAGCAAGACTGCAGTAGGTAACACTAAAACTTACTCTGGCTTTCAAAGCTGTAAGCTGTAGTCACCAACTATTGCACTTCAAAAAGCAGAGTATATGAACTTCCATCTATCTACTGCTAAACTTTCCAAACAGCAATAAGCTATTAGGCACCACTAGGATATTGTTGCAAATACATTCTGGATATATTACCTATATATATGGAGGTAAATATATTACCTCCATATATGTAGGTAATGTATGCAGTGCACACATAATTCTGAGCTAATTCTGAATGAAGTAGAGCAGTAATCCACACAGTCAAGGTCACTGATCCAGTAGGTCTGCATGTTTTTATACCTACTATACATTAGATCACAGGGAGATGAGTTCCAGTGAGTTCTCTGTTGGTCAGGGGCATTCAGGAGAAGCAGCAAGCACAGAAAGGACAGTTCTCCATCCAGAAGGAGCAAAACTTTCTAGTTTTGATTTGGACAGACAAAGCTGTAGCATCTCTAGAAACAAAACTTTAGAGCTGTGGAAATTCCTAATGTCCTTAACTCTTCCCAAAACCATCTCATACTAGACAGCCTGGCCTTTAAAAGCTGCATCTTCAATAAACCATGTTATGAAGAACAGTTTTGAAACCTAATAATTGAACTATATTAGAATACAAAGGCTCTGATCATCATCATTTGGCAGTTTTGTGCATCATTAAGAGAAACTGAAGATGTGGACAATATTTAAAACCCATGAATTTATTTTTTCCCATTACACAAGACACTATGTGCAATATAACATTTACTAAATGTTGATACAAATTTCTTACTGAAATTAAAAGGTACAAAAACAGGCTAAGCAAGACCTACTGACTAAAATGCTTTGCTTGTGGATGAGTGATGAGCACCTCCTGTTGGTGTGCTGAGTGCATGAGCACCAAACGGTGCTAAAGAGTAGCTAAAGAGTTTGAAATCATGACAACTTCTGAATAATTGGAGATCTCCATCACCCATCCTTTCCAACAGAAGTGCAAGCCACAGTAAACTAAAAATCTCTCCTACAAGCTAAAGAAATACCTCATCTAACTTGTCATATTCAAGAAGATCAGGTCTGTGTCTATGGATAAGGGCATTGAAAGCAAGGCCATTTTTCCAGCTATAGGTTCACACAAAACACATCAGAGAGAACAGGGAAGGACAGCATGCAGGGCACAAGAAACAAACACCAAGACAGCTGTTAATGCAACCAAAATGAGCAGTCAGTCAAACACAGCCAGGTCCAAAAAGCAAGATCTATTTTAGGATTTTTCTGCATGTGCTTTACATGCCACAGCTCAGCCTCAGTTTGAAACCTGACCTCTTCTTATTTTTGGAAAGCTCTAAGAGGGAAAGAGGAAAGCTGAAGCAGATCTGCTTATGTTCTACTCCTGTTTTTTCAGCACTCATCTATAGTTATACTGGAAAGGTTGTATATGGAATTAGAGAACATCTTTTGCCCTTTGGTTCAGACCTGTGGTGTTCTTAATAAATTTAAAACTGATTTGTTTAGAAATTATTTCAATTAATTTTCATCACTGCACACTTTGGGGACCTCAGCATCAATTTCACATATATAGAAAGCAGAATAAGTTTTTAAAGACTTATCAAAGGTTATCTGATAACAGATGGTAAAACACATTTGTAATGGAAAAAAACAGTCCGTGATTTACCTCATCAATGAAAAATTAAACAAATTAAAACCATGATTAAGTTTTCTGGTTTCCAGAGAGCAGAAAATAGTACCTATGTCTTGAGAGCTAATGTGAAATGACAACATTCCACTTTCTTTCTCTGCTTTATTCTTTAGTAATGATACTCAGAATTTCTGACAGTATGTCTTGCTCCTCATGCCCCCTGTTCAAACCCAAAAGGCTGGTATCTTTTAGAAAACATTCATAATAAAATATGGAATAAAATAGTTTTGTAATCCCCATCAGCTGCTATCTAAAAAAGTTAAGGTATCAATTATGCTTCCACTTGTCTGGAAGTACTGTAATCTAAGAATTGGTGAATATTTTCTGTGTAAGACTAATAACTTACTGTGTACTCCTGATTACCAAGGGTAGTGTTTGCTCTAAGGAATTTTAGGATTAATCATTATCTCGTTTAGTGCTCTGCAATCCACAGTCAATTACACCAGATGCAGAAAAGGATGGACTGTACAATACTATCAGTGATGAAGAATTCCAATTAATTTGATTTAACAACCATACTGGGCAGTGTAAAAGACTTCATCAACTGCCTGGCAGCTAAGAACAATATAGATTATCCACAATTAAATGCTGAAGTCATTGTAATGGAAGGAAAGGACACAAGACAGTCATGAGGTCTTTTCCTCCTTATCACTGGTTTCTTGGAAGGAAGGTTAGAAAGCCAGTCAGAATTAGTATGCACTCCTCAGCTTGCCTTTTAGAAAACATGCTAAGCAAGCCAGAAGTGAGGCAAATGACTGCAGGACAGCATGCTGGAGCACCCAGACTGATGACCTTATTTAGCTTGGAGTAGTCAATAAGATCAGGTCGGTGTCTGTGGATAAGTGCACATAATCCAAGGCCATCTTTCCAGCTTCACAACAAAAAATAGAATGGAAAAAAAAATAATAGTTAATAAAGTCATGGCATTTTACACTTTGATCCTAGCTCAAGCCCTAAAATCAAGCAGGAATTCTCCTGTCAAGTCCTGACACTTTGTCAACTCTCATCCCTGTAAGATTTTCTGCTACTGTATTGTTTTTCCAGTAGCACATACCTTACTCTACAGTCCAGGCACACTTAAGAACTCTCTCATACTTTCTGGGCAGTGTACATTATGTGCAACAGCCCTTGATTTTAATTGCTTTATTTGTGCAGTGGTCCAGGGTAGCTCAGAGCACACATTCATCAAAGCAAGTGCATCATCTCCTGTTACATCATGTCTGCAAAAAAATAACAGCAGAGCCAACCTGCAATTACTTGAATTTACTGAAGTAATTGGCTTTTTATGTGTCTGTTATTTCAGACCATTTTAATGGCACAACCAGGTTGTGTTCATAGGAGAAAGAAGTCATCAATCAGCTTTGTTTATTTAAAATGCTTCACACATGACAGATTCCATCCAAGCTCTTAGACACCTCAGTGTCACTCGAGGCCCTTTGGACACAAGAAGCAGCAATGAGTAGAGCTGCAAACACCATCTATGTGAAATATTATGAGGGGTTCCTTGCAACCAAATAAATTCTTCTGAAAGATACTTGATGTGAACACTGGGACTATGAGTTTGAGGTCTTACCCTGTATAGTAACTGTGATTTTAAGACTGTTAGAATTATTGTCCCTGAAATGTCTGGGTAGAACCTTCAAATAACAGGACTATCTCCAATAAAAACATAACACAATAAAGAAAAATAGACATATACTGTCTATTTATATATAGACATATGTGTATGTTATATATATATACATATATAGACATATAATATCAAATAATCCAGAAGATACAACTGAATCACAATAAGCATTACATCAACCATTTTTATTTTTATTTTTTTCCCCAAAAGGTATAGATTAAAATGGTGTGGAAAGGCTATTGTAAAGTAGTTCTGTAAGAGCTGATCAACCCAAACATTAATCAAGATACTTCCACTCAAAATGTTTTCCCCATACCATGGATCAAAGCTGTATGTGTTATGTATAAACACTCATCTGATACTGGAATTTACAGTGTGATCTGCATCCACAAAAAAGTTCTACTGAAATATGTATTTATTTAAGGAAAATATCAAATTTTAGATTCTTTAAAGGCAATACAGGCACTGTAATTTGTTAGTGGATGCATGTGTGATTTGTATTTTCTCTATCACTACATGTGCTTTAAGTGCTGCATGATCTGGCTTCTGAAAACAGAAGTGTTTCAAGTGCTGCTATTCTATACTGAGTGCATTTTTGGCTCCTTCTTTATAGCTACATTATGACATAATAAAGAGCAATACATCATAATGAGATATTTGCATGCTCAGAACATTGGCATTTTTGCCAACAGCAGCCTATCTATTCAGTGGCTTTCATTTGAAAAATTAGTAATTTTCCAAGTCACTGTGCTGCAGTACTCAGATATTCACATAGACCATATTCCAAGGACACCTAATAATGTAATACCCATTATTATATATGTAGTAGCAATCTATTTTTCTTTTAAATAGTAAGTATGGAAGCCATGGTAAATGATGCCAAAGGCCAACCAAAATAAGACTGAAGATAGAGCATGAGAATTTGAAAAATAACTGGTTAATAATAAGTTATTATTTAATTTAGAAATTAATTCTATATAGACAAATAACTAAAGAAGAGTGAAATTCTCCTGTCAAATATATATCTACACAAAGGTGGGAAAAAAATTGACCTAAAATATTTCAGACTGCTTCTACCCCTTGAAATAATGAAAGTTTACCTAAGATGGAAGTTCTGAATGTTCACATTTCTATAAGGAGCAGTTTTTCTTTGACACCACAGCAGCAGCCCTTCTTTGGCAGAGGTCTCTGTAAAAGACACCAGGGAGTAAAAAAAAAGAAGAATGTAAAAAATGTTCAAGTAATTAATTTCTTGTCATCTTAAATGTGGTCAGCCATCTGAAACCAGCTGGAATAAGCCAGCATTTTATTCTAAAAGGTATCCAAATGGACTAGTGGGGCTCCATTAGGACACAGAGGGCAGTTCAATGGGAACTACTCAGCTGCACAATAATTCTGGGATATTGGAAGCTTAAGAAATAATATTGGTTGGACAGCAGCATTGGTATAGTTTTGGTGCTGAAAAATATCTTAATTATCTGAGCCCTATGGGCATATTAATGCATAAGTAAAGGACAGAAAAGTTAAATAGACTACTAGGTACACACATAATGTCCCACAAGTTATTGGTAGAACAGTATGCAGAGCTTCAGTTGATTTATTTAAAAAAAAAAAAGATATTATTTTCTGTAATTCTAGACTTCTCACAGCCTTGATTTCAAGAGTATTGTAACTACAACACACTTTTTGGAGCTAGTTGCCAAGTGACAGTTAATGAAAAATATTCTGAAGTGAGAGGTGGGGTGTTGAGGTGGAGAAATTGAAAAAAAGAGAGATATAATCAGATAATATTTGCAAAGACAGGGAGAAACAGATAGGACTAAAACTGTGTGTTGGACATAGGGCCACCATACAGTGCACAGCATAGTTTCAGGCCAACAAAGCTCAGAAACAGGCAAATTTCTGTCTTTCTAACTGTGACACAGGCCCAGAAAGCTGTCTCAAGGTCTCTGTCACGATAAGGAGAGTAATTACTCCAGATTACTCCAGTAATTACTCCAGTAATTTCCTCCAGAAATCCATTTTCTCATGGGTAGGAACTTAGAGTAGCATTTTCTGTGAAAAAATTATTCATATTTAAAACCACTCATCTCACTGCTCAATTCATACTAAAAAAAAAAAAAAAAAAAAAAGCCTTTAAACAATTTTCCCAATTATTTAACATAGTTCATTAGTTACCTTCCACTGAAATATCCTGAATAGCAAAACGAAGGATGATTGTCCAGATCATACCCAGTGTCATCTTCACATTGCCATCAACAATTTCTAAGGTGAAAAAAAGAGATTGTAGCAGTGTTTTGGATGTGTTTTCAATTTTCTTTTATTTTACTCATACATTTCTATAAAGAAGATATTTAATTAATCACATTTCTACTATAATTCTCTCTCTGCAGAGAGTTCATGCTTGTGCTACACTGGCAGCTGGACTAAAGATTACTGAGGTTAGGGTCACTTCAGCATTTTCATGCTTCCCTCTAGGTGGTTGTAACTGTCTCAAATCTCTGCCTTTTAGGCTGACATTTTAGATAGAGCCTGAAGGAAAATACTTATATTTTGAGCAGTATCAACCTTACTGTTTTCATACACAAAGCAACTGAAAAAAATTCAGAATCAGAGAGTAATCATGGTTGGGAAGAACCTTCTAGATCATCAAGTCCAACCTTACCTCCAACAACAAAAAACCTAAATACCCCATCATTCATAAAACACAAATAGCCCTCTACACAACTTGTTCTCAAGACCTGTTTGTTCTCTAAATATGACACATTATATATATAAATATGATACAAGCTGTCATTTGAGCCTATGGAATTAACAAATGTGGTAGGAGATATGTCACCCATCACTAGTCTAGACTTATTTGCTAGTGGGAGAATGCAGATTATATGAATGGCTATTTTTCTGCTTTCCCCTTTGGGTTCTACACTAATTTTCCAGAATCCTTACCTCATTTTGCCTGGCATCCATGTATTATTACTGTCTCATTTTCCCTGAAAGAATTCAAGTCCCTTCAAATCTCAAAACACTTAGTTCTGAGTCAAAAAAAACCCTAAATGGCAATTAGAGCTTGTGGCAACTTCTCTCTCCTCCCTCCTCCTGTCTGAGATATATATATATACAGTAAGGAATTTCTTCAAATGCAAAATAAATTAAATACTCAGGAGGCATTGCTGATTGTCAGGCAATCAGTTCATGGATTTGCATAATCACTACATCGTTGGTTTGATTTACATATCCATATGTAAACACAGGAAGAATGAAAGGGTAGGAGAAATCATTTTCTATGTTGTGCCTCAGGAGAATTTTCAAGCGATTTGCTTGGTCTCTTGTTATCTATTGCTAGCATAAAACACCAAAGAAAAAAAAAAGATAAGTGTAAAAGACAACCAAAATTATCCAAACAGAAGGAAAACAAAGATGATAAACATTCCAAAGCATCAGTGATTAAAAAATGCTGATTCATGCCTATAATTTTCCTCTACAGGTGAATAGAAGACCATCTTTACAGGGACTGTTTGCTCTGGGAGGAATGACAGAATAGGATCACAGAATCATTCAGGTTGGAAAAGCCCCTTGGGATCATCATATCCAACCATTAACCCTACCCTACAGAGTTCATCCCTAAACCATGTCCCTCAAAACCATATCCAAACATCTTAACACATCCAGGGATGGTGACCCAACCACCGCTCTGGGCAGCCTATTCCAGTGTCTGACTACTCTTCCTGAGAAAAAATTATAGTTTTGACATTTGACATGGGCAAAGCTACAGCTTTCTGGAGAAAAAAAGTCTTGCTGACCTATGGGGACAGGAAAGGAGAGACTGGAAAGTGAAGGGGAAACAACAAAAAACTGCCTAGGGAAAAAAAAAATAAATCTAAGCAGCGTGGCACATTCTCAAAGATTTTAATTTTAGATTTTTATTCTGCTTTGGCTTTATTTATTTATTGTTATTCTAACCTTCTTGCAGCAGATTCACAGATCATTTGGTCTTTAATATTCCTCCCACTCCCCAGAAAAGCAATGAAGAAGTGCTTCCTATTAACAGGATACTTATCTTTTGTGGCTCTCCATAGCTCAGTTCCTCTCATTCAGAGTGTAATTACCTTGCAAGTGGAGTTATTGCACTTTTTTTTGTTTAAAACTTCTAATTCCTGTACTCCAAAAGGCTAATAAGGAAAACTTTCACAGCTCTTGCTTTAGCTTTTTGACTCTCTAGCCTTATTTCATTACCAGTGGAGAGAAAGACTCTTCCACAAGACAGAGTAGCTAAATTGGGCTTCCTCTCAGCATCACAGTTACATGGGATCACCTCTTTCTTTCCAGTCCACAGACAGCCCAAGGAAGTAATCCTCAAACAGTAGTGATGGCTTTAAAAAATATCCTTTCAAATACTAAACTGACCTTTGTACTGATGCCCCACAGGAACTGCAGTTTTGAGGTCCCATTTTAAATACCAGTTGGTTCCCTTGCACCTACATGCTCTTCACCCTTCAGCATCTCAGATTATAAAACACAATCCTCAGCAGCTTTAGATACCAAACTTTCATACTTTGGAAATAAAGAAGTATTCCAAGCATCCATGCAACTCAGAGAATGCCAAAGCAGATGGGTGCAGACGAGTCCATATGCCCCATGCTCATCCACAGGGGCTGTGAGTTAAGGGGTTAAGGACTTTTGTAACAAAAAAAAGCTTAAGGAGCCTTGCTGACATTCATTCTATCTTCATACTGTAATGACTGCCCAGTCAACAATGCACTCAAGAGACTGCAGATGCAAATATGCAAGGAGAGAAAAAACAAACCAGAAGTGAAGGATGTTTTAAAACCAGATCACATTGCTGATCCAATCTCCAGCACAGCCACAGAAACAGTTGTCAGCCCAAGTGCTAGGGTAGGGCTGTGAAGTGTGGGAGCAAGTATGCAGGACAAGGGGGCACAGGGCACTCTTTAAGTGCATACTGGTGCCAGAGGTCCCACACAGTGAAACTAAACCCAGTCAGATGTGATACTGTGCTGCTGCATCAGCACAGCACTGTGCCTCAGCTAACAAAATTAGCAGAGGGGATGTGGCAAACCTAACAGGGCACTCAGCACGTCTGGCCCAGAGCTCCTTTTGTGTTTGGCCTGTTTAGAGTAGGAGTGGAAGGCACATGAATCTGTCTGCCCCTGCCCACATGGATGTAATCTAATGTGTGCAGCCATATCTGACATAGTGCAGTGTCTTACAATGACAGGGTTCCCCTTTGCCTCTCAGCTATCACAGCACTAGTGGATTTTTCTCCCATGCTTCCTTCCAAGAATTATTTTTATTATTTTTAATATAATTAAAATTTATATTTTTAGTCATATTATTTTAATACAATTCTAATAAATTAACTTCTGCTTGATTGTCCCTCCATTGAGCAGATGAGAATTCCAGAAACAGGCAATAAAAGCCTGCAGCACAGCCAAGAGCATCTCTTTAATCTCTGGTTTTATACCCTGCTGTTGGTACATGCAGGAAAAAATACTGAGTGCATGGACAGACATCACCTTGCAGCAACTGGCTGAGAAGCTGGAAGAGGTTCCTGCCTCCCTCCCAGAGGGAATTACCTATTATCAAAGAGCATCTAAACTCTGTGCCAGTTGCTGCTAAAGAGAGCAGCAGAGACAGCTGAAATGGTTTTCATGACTGATCTGAGCTATCCCAGTTGCTTTGCCTTCAGGTGATCAAGTCCTCAAGAGCTGCTCTCTCACTTGAGCCCCCTGGCAGTAATAAGCAGCAAAAAGTAGGGTAAAAATAAGGGAGATAGGAGTGCAGAGGTCTGGCCTGCTCCTTTCAGGGGGCAGATATGACCTGATGTATTTCAGTTTAAATGCTCTATCCTTGCTTGAAAAGCCTACACTTGAAAACATCAGTACATTGTGCAACCTGGCATCGACCACTCTGTCCCACAAGATACTCCTTTGACTACACTTCTGTTTTCTGTCAGGAAGCTTCAGAGTCCCAGCATGACATGACAGAAACCATTCCTTTGCCTCACACTCTGTGCTCACAGGATTTCTGCACTAGCTATCAAACAGGCTGCTCTAGTCTTAATTTTCATTTCCACCCAGAAATTGTCTCTTCAGTACCCTCTGCTGTCTGTTCATGGCCACGTCACTCTCAGAGGAACCTTGACTACAGAGGTTTAGGGAAGTGTCTTTCTTTCATCTCACTTCTGAAAAAAAAGATCCCAGGTTGGATAAAGCACACCCTAGAAACCAACCTGATTTCTAAAGGAGTTCCTTATTTTGAATAACATATAGAAAATACTGAACGTTCTGAAAGAATAAATCATTATCTGAATATTCACATAGGCAATTCTATTAAACCTGGCAGATAAACTCATCTTAGAGACCAGTTATATCCTTACCCCTTTCCAGGTGTCCACACATTTCTACCTGTCTTGCTTTCACACATATAAGTCAGCAATCAATATTAAGGTATTTTTGAGGCACCCATATAGAGACCAGCTTGCCCAACAGTCTCTGTCAGACTTTTTTGCAATGTGAATGCCTAGGACCAAAGTAAGAGAGCTCTGTCACCTACCTTCTGCACCAATGGACACCAGTTTCACTCCCTTGCTGGCAATATAATCCAGAGCTTTATTGACATTGGCAATTTTATGGAAGCGCATCTTCCCTCTGTCTGGCTTTGGAAGCCTTTCCCCTGCAGAATAACAAATGTCATGGGGTTATTGTTAAACACACCTGGCTACAGACACACACATGTGAAGAATCCCAGCATAAATTTGTTCTGAACACTGTCTAAAAGCAAAACTTTTGTACTAAAAGTGAAATCATTTGTAACCAAAGAGTAAAGGCTTTTTAATTCTAAGATCAAATGCTCGATGTTGCCCAGCACCACTGTGCTGTCAATGATACCCTGAACCACAAAACAGAATAATTTGGAGATAAGGAAAAAGCAGACATTTTTCCTTCCCTTTTGTTTTAGGTTGTGTTTCATCTCTTACTTCTCAGCCTACTTAGAGTTTTGAATTGTTAATTATTGTCCTTTTAAGAGCGTTTCAGTTAGCCTGCTGTAAGTACATGGCAAACTTTATTTTAGCCAACCTGAGATAACTTCCAAGAGGAGCATCAGTTTGAGGCCATTTCTGAAGTCTTCCTCAATGTTCTCAATCTGCGTGCCTGCTTTCCTGAGGTGGGAATTGCACCAGGCTGTAAATGTCTGAAATTAAAAAAAAAAAAAACAACCAAAACTTATCACCAAGGCATTTTCCAACCCAACTGCTAAGCCACCTGAGTGAGCACTGCATCTGAGATCTTCACTACTGCCTATAGTAATTCTGATGTCCAAGTCCCTTTTATTTTCCACGTTGCTGAGTTGCAAAATCTTATCCCAAACACTCATGCAGATGCAAAGAACTTCTTGGTTGGAAACAATATCGTGCTGGATTCTGCTCACAAATATATTTCCCAGAAAAGATCTACACATAAAGGCAAAAATTCTCTAATATTTATTACTGCACTTAACATTTTATGAGCACATAATTTTAGGCTGGAACTTATCCTGTTAAACATTCTTCCTGAAAAGAGAGATCAAGATGATATAAAGGAATATGAGTAAAATGTAGGCAATATTAAGCACAGAAGCAAAAACTTCTACTACTTGAATTCACACCACAATTAACAGTTTTTATACTAATTATCTATGCCAGGGACAGGTATCAGGCATTTCTCACAGGCAAGAAGTTGTAAATATGGCCTGCCTTACCAAGGGTTGCATGTTTAAATTGTATTTTATCCTTTACAGAAAAATGGCCACAACTTCATGCAACACTCAAGTGCAGATACTGAAGTTTACACTGGCAAAAAAGGTGACAATAACTATCAAGCAAAATAGTCTGTTTTCAAAGATCCATTGCTTCTCAGATTTCTGACAGATTTTCCTTTCAGTGTCTGTTAAGATATACAAAGCAAATTTTTATTTACTTGATATTTCACCAGGTGTTTAACTCCAGGTTATAATAAGATATTAGATTTATATATATATATAACAAATACAGATATTGAAATATCAATATATTATATTAGATATATATAACAAGGTCATACATTAGGTATATATAAAAAGCTATATAGAGAGAGT
>JAOEGS010013375.1:44638-63802 GCA_025447755.1 Corythornis vintsioides | reverse complement strand
TGTCCAGGTCTCTCTGGATGGCAGCACAGCCTGCTGCTGTGTCAGCCACTCCTCCCAGTTTGGTATCATCAGCAAACCTGCTGAGGGTGCTCTCTGTTGCTTTGTCCAGGTCACCAATGAATACGTTGAATAGTATTGGACCCAGCACTGACCCTTGGCTATATTGAACTTCACAGTACACACCCTTACTAGCAAAAGTCTTGGATTTATCAAGAAGATAAAAAATCATAAAGTTTCCTTGTGGAGAGCTTGGTGGTGGTATTTATTTTAATGTCAACGTTGGCAATACATGACAACATCTACAGCTTTTCCTTCTGACTAGGATTTATCTGTTCCTTCCATTAGGTGTGATATTTCTGGTGGTGTTCACCTCTTTGAATGGACACTAGTATTTTTGAGAGCAATGCCACAGTTTTATCTAACCTATACTGTTTGATCACATGTTTTTACAAACATTGTGCTGTCATTGGGAACCATCTGGCTGAAATTCAAGTTCTGATGTCACTACTTCTAGCTGAAAAGTTTCTAAAATGCATATCCCATTATATAAATTCTCTGTTTCCCTCTTCCCTGTTGTTTTGGTGTATTGAGCGTACCTGGCAATTTTTTGGTATTGGGGGTCTGCAGATCTTTTGTGAGAAGCTGTGAGAAGCTTCCCTTAGGTCCAATGGAGCCAGTTCCAGCTGGCTCCAAGGTGGACTTGCTGCTGACCAAGGCTGAGCCCATCAGTGACAATGGTAGCATCTCTGTCAATAACATATTTAAGAAGGGGAAAAATGAAGTGTGCAAGTACAATTGCAGCTGGGGAGAGGAATGGGAACATGTGAGAGAAACAACCCTGCAGACACCAAGGTCTATAGAGAAGGTGGGCAAAAAGGCTCTTCAGGGGGCAGAGCAGATTCCCCTGTAGCCTGAGATGAAGACCATGGTGAGACAGTATGTCCCCTTGCAGCCTGTGGAGATAATGGTGGAGCAGTTATCCACCTGCAGCCCATGGAGACCCCATGCTGGAGCAGTGGTGTAGTGTGAGGAGTCCACTCCATGCAGACAAAGGAGCAGCAGAACCAACATGTGATGAAACTGACAGCACCCCTATTCCCTGTCTCCCTGTGCTGAAAGGAATGAGAGAAAACTGAGAGTGAATTTAACCCCAGGAAGAAGGGAGTGGGGAGGGGAAGGTAATTTGTAATTTATTTTTTTCCCCAAGTCTAGTCCATTTTGCCCTTGATAGTAATTTCTGTTGATCTCTGTGTCCTTACCTCAACCCATGTGCTTTTCATTACATTTTTCTATCCACTGAGAAGGGGAGTGATAGAATGGCTTTGGTGGGCATCATTTGCCATCCAGCCAGGATCAACCCACCACAAAGAAGTTATATTTTTGTGGCAGTGCTGTAGCTGCAATTACTGGCATGCAGAATAGGAGACGAAGTCTTGTGAGAAAGCTTCTTGCTTTTCTACACTCTGAGGCCATACTCCTTTCTTTATCAGTTTATCTGTCAAATGGATTCCCACCTTTGAAACATGTACATGAGTGCATAGCTTGAAGATTTGTGTAGCTTTATACTGCAGGACCCATATGTTCTGCCTTATTGGTGGAACGGAGGGAGATGTTTTTGGTAAGGCTTTTTAACATTTAGGGTTTTGGGTTTTTTTTTTTTTTGTAATAAGTAGATTTGTCTTATATCATTGTACTTCTCATTAAGGCAACTCAGGTTCAGAAAAGTAAATGTTCTAATCATTGATTCCACATTTTGATTTCCCTTGGGGAACACCAAGTGCAGTATTTGATCAGATACTTTGAACTTCTCAAGAAAGCTAAGTAAGTATCTTTCTAATGAAAAACTACTAGTTATAAATTATTAGACTACTACTCTGAGACAAAGTGAGAAACTTATTTTTAAAAGGAGTTTAAACAAACCATGAAATGGTCAAAATGTGACTCTGATCCTCAGATATCTGTTAAGGAAGGTTTTCAATGGGAGTGTTTCATGTCTTCCTCTCAAAACCAGCGGCTTTTCTTTTGTCCTAGAGACAAAATATCCCTTGCACTTGGAGGTGCTCATGCTATTAATAATTATACCACATTCCTCTTCCAGCTTACCCTTCAGAATTTACTTAGAAATGTGGCAAAGTAAATGCATGGTTTTCCTGTAAGGCTTGCCATCACTTAGCACTACTTCTGAGTTTCCTACAGACTTTTGTCTGAAAGACCTTCTATCACAAGATTTCTTGCTTTGCCAGTTTGGGACCTCACAAACTACTTTTTGTCTTTTCTGTTGTATTTGGTAAAAGAATATATTCATTTTTTAAATAAATACCTGACCTGCTTTAGCGTTTTGGTGCCAGGGCAAAAATGCTGTTTGTCTGTCTGTGTCATTTGCAAGAGTTTGTTGTAAAGTTTGAAAGGTTAAGTTTACAAGTTCTTCACTTGTTGAATGTGAACACTCTAAACCCCCAGATAGTTCTGCCTGAATAGATGTGTACATGTGCGGGGGGGTGGGGAATTCTAGCCCCTAAGGGAAGGGCTAATCTTTAGGATACTTTTTTTTTTCCTTTTTTTTTTTTTAGTAGCTGATGATAGAATATTGCTTCACTGCTTTAATAACTTTTAACAGAATGGAAGCTGAAGTTACCAGAAGGCCTAAAGACTCACCTAATGGTATGCAGCTTTTTTAAGAAATAGCAGTGGAAAATAGGTCTCTGTCCTTTTCTAATGTCAGATGTTCCTTTTCTGTTAGAGAATGGAACTATGGAAATATGACTTTTTGTCACTTCTGTGGGCGTACCTTTTCACATTTTTACCTGGGTTCAGCAGAGTTCTTGGTGTCCAGGATTTCTCTCTGTCCAAGCTGTAACTCGCCAGAGTGTACTCCCTGATGAAAAATACTCCCATTTTACTTATATTGTAATTGGAGCTCTGTCAATTATAGGTAGTTATTGCATAGGTTACTACCATGCTTCAACACCTTTTGCTTTTCTCCAACAGCAAGAAACCTATTATTTTTATTTAACCCAGTATTTCTTTCAGCTACATGTAAAAATAATCACTTTGAGAGGGTTTCCCACTAGAGAAATCAGTGTTTGTCACCAATTTCTTCCAGTGTAGAAACATTAAGATTTACTCAATTGAAGGTGATCATTTAAGGCAGTCTGTATTAAAAATAAAAGGGTGGGGTTTTTAAACAGCTTGCAGACAAACAGTTTTCATTGAGAAGGGATACTTGCTTGGAAGTATCCATTCTTCAGATGTTTTGTTTAAAACATATTTCTTGAATCTTCCTCTAAATATCTGTATTTAGGATAATTGACAGTTCAAGGAAGAATTTTAAACCTGATAGTTTGATTTGTGTGACAATAACTCAGTAACATTCAGTGTGGGCTCCTTGCACTTGTGAGAGTAACAAGGAGACACTGTTCAAATAATAAGCAGGGAAACTGGGAAAATGGTAGCTTTGCTCTTGTGCTCCATCCCCACCCCATGTCAAGTCGCCAGTTGATAATTTCCAGAGCTGTGATTATCTCACACAGAATAATTAACATGAATGAACTACATTTAGCAAGGTGTGCTGCTCAGATTGTGATGCTCTAGTTACAGTAAATTATGGTGACAGGCATTTCTGGTTTTCTTGTCTTTATTTTTTTAAACTGTGTTACAGGGGGAGTACCTGTTGAAGATAACAATCCCTTGTATCCATACAAGAAACACCATGACAATGGTGGTATGACAATAAAAAGACTATACTTTACAGTTATTAATAAGCTACAGAGCTGTCTCTGTCAACTATAAATTAATTACAATTCAGTTGTGTGTTTTGGCATATGCCATTAAAATGAATAGGTGATTTAGATCACTCACACATGGTATTAGAGGAACATTTTTTAATTGGCATGTTTACATTTTCATGTGTTACTAAGATGCTTCAGTAGCTTGGACATAACTTGTTTAAGCAATTTTTGAAGCTTTTGAAAATTTTCAGAACAAGCCTCCAGACTGTGGTATACTTTTTGCCTGAACTTTATTCAGCACCTCTTAAATGAAAATTCATTGGTGGGCAGTGAGGGTGGTGTAACCTACACTTTTTCTCCTGGAATCTAAACACACACCATTGACTCACTCATCAGAATGGCTGTCAAGCAAAAGCTAAACATTTTAAATTTTTGCTTGTTACTTTTATTTATGGATAAGCTTGAGTATGGTGTCTTTCTTCCTGTTTTGACTTGCCAATTCAAGAATACAAGACAGAATCTCTGGGGCTTTTAACCAGTGTATAAAATTGACATGAGTAACAATCAGATTTGGTGCCTCTGGTGAATCCTGTGTTACCCCAAACCCTGGTAGGCTGGTAGACAGCCTGTGCCAAGTGGAAATGACCTCAAGTTGCACCAGGGGAGGTTTAGGTTGGATATTAGGAAAAATTTATTCACAGAAAGAGCTGTATAACATTGGAACAGGCTCCCCAGGGAAGTGGTGGAGTCACATCCTTGAAGGTATTTAAAAGACGTGTAGATGTGGTGCTTAGTGGTGACCTGGCAGTGCTGGGTTAATGGGTGGATTTGATGATCTTAAAGGTGTCTTCCAACCAAAACACTTCTATGATTCTATGTATGTAGAGAAGATGGCATTAAAAAATGAAATGCATTAAAGGTAGTGCATGCACTGTTGCCACTTTCAGTGGCTTTTTCAGTGCTGAAGAATCCATAGAGAAGATTAAAAATAACCTCTTTTGCTCAGAGAGAAAAGCATATGGGGATAAATCCTGCATAACACTGACTATTTGCCGAAGGAGCAGATGGCAGCATAATAAGCTGTTGGAGTTGTGTCTGGTACCTAAAGTGCTGCCATTGATTTTCAGCCCTAGTAGATAAAAGTTGCCTTATAAATCACTGAGATGTGCCTTTTTACACAACTCTCTTAACGTTTCAGTGCTACCTACAGAAAATATGCTGTTCTTTGCTTTGTCATCTGCATAGCATGCCTTTTCCTTAGCAATTAGTAGACAACCATTCTATTAAATTCTGAGGGAGCTGCTTCAGAGACATAAGATCAAGACACATTGATAAAGCTGATCAAATACACTGCTACAGATAAATAGATGCTGCATCACCTGTTGGTGATGGTTCATCTAACAAAAACAGGGGAAGAAAAAATCATATTTAACAGGAGTCACCTGTTTACATCCTGACTTCAAGATAAGTTGAGTTAAATAAACTGTACTGAAAGCCAATTTGCCTTTCCAGCTGAAGCAGTAATCTTGAAGAGTTGGAGAAGTTTTGGTAGTTGCTTATTTATATTGTTGGTGTCATAGAGGTGAGGGACTTCAGTCAGTCTCTAACAGTTCTGATCTTCTAATAGTAAAATATTTCAGGGTGCATGTTTTAATATGTCAGCCTAGTTTCCTCCTTAATTTTTAAGAAAAATGAAGATCAGCAAGAGGGAACATTGACTCCAAATCCTTTAGAATTTCTTGAAATGCTAGATTAGTTTTAGGCAAAATAGTGTCCTCTGCAGCAGATCCATTCCTCATTTCAGATTATTTAACTACTAGCTCAAAGAACGGTTCATTAAAAATTGAGGAACTAGGAGTTGAAGGCAGAAGCTCAGCTTTTCAACCTTCTTACTCTCTTGCTAAAACCTGGAATTCGGGGAATGAGTCCTGAAATCTTGAGAAATGGGAATATGATTCCTGTTCAAAGCAGTATGTTTAGTTCCCTCTCTGTAGTTGTTACCTTTTTTTGGTTGGTTTTCACATGCATGTTTTTACATCTAAAATATATTTAGATAAGCTTATTTGGTTTTGTATCATAGCCTATTTATAGTGTTTATTTACTAATAAAGCTGTTTAAAAACGCTGTACTTGTGCTTGTTGAATGATAATCAAGATTCAGTTAAAAAAAGACTTTCACAGATATTAGTAAATTAGTGCAATGTTACTCATTTATCAACAAAAATGTAATTTAAATTAAAATGTATATGCCAAACTGCTTACACAGATTGCACTTTTATAGTGTATGCTTCTGGATAGCTGACAAGTGCCAAATGTTTGTGTTAAGTGTGTCAATCAGTAAGGAAATATTTATTTAAAAGTGAAGAAAAGTCAAGGTTACAAATACAGAGTTAGATTAAAATAATTTATGTCAACAGAAACATCTTACTTGCAAACTGAAATGTGTTAGCTCTACTACAGTCTAGCTTGTGAGACCAGTATTTGTTCTGTCAGCTTTTTCCACTGTTATCCATAGCATTCTGCATCTGAACATCACAAGTGGCATCCTCTCTTTTGACAAGCTGACAGAAGATTCAAAATATGCCTCAGATAAAATAATGAGGAATGACTGTCTGCTTATGGTTGGCAATACACAGGCATTCTTGAATATGTCAGCAGATTGCATGAAATGGTAAAAAGTAGCCTTACAGCTAGTCTGCAGAGGTCTCAAGGAGAGGTAGCCTGAAGCTTCTATTAACAGCCTCTCTTTGCCATGAATTGAGACTGCAGCTGATAGTTGATTTGTGGTTCTCCTCTGGGGCTACTTTATTCAGATTCTTTCCCTTTACTCCTAGCAGTGTGATTTCATATGATCTTCTTGGTTGGGCCCCACTGTATTTGGTTTCTCTGAGTCCTGAGAAATAGCATATGACTTGCATTCTCCATGAAGAAGCAGTTATCCATGAGTAAGGGTAGAGGTTTTGCATGCAGACTTCATCTGTACAGTGTCCTAATTGTAGGATTCTTTCAATTGTAGTAACACATCTTGTAACTACATTCCTGTTTGTTAGAAAGAACATCATTATTTTAGTTTTCTTTTTTCTGGAAATATATTAGATACTTGAAAGGCAAAAGCGTTCTATTCAGTATTGAGAGTTCCTATGCATGTACTTACTTTTTCTGTTTTAAAATAAGCAGATGATCTGTAGTTAACTGCTATAAGTGCTCTTCATTCAATGAGTAGACCTATTAGCTATCTAGAACGAGACAGAGCTCTGGAGCTGTACGAGCTTATTCTATAACACTTAGATGGGAAATAGATGACCATTGTACTTTATTTCCAGAGCAGAATGACAGTTTTGCTTTATAGAGGTAATTTTCCATTTTAATATTTCACCAAACCTTTTCTGCCAACTGCTTCTTGCCCCAGATTGTCAAGTGTCAGGTAATTCCAGAAATGAGTTACTTACTTTGAAAATGCTTGGTTTTACCTTAAAAATATAATATAAAAAAAAATCAGATAAAGCTGATCAAATACACCGCTACAGATAAATAGATGCTGCTATAACCTGTTGGTGATGGTTCATCTAACAAAAACAGAGGAAGAAAAATAATATTTAACAGAGGAGTCACCTGTTTACATCCTAAAAAAATATTTATTTATTTAATTTGTCTTGTACTCTAGTGGAGGATGTATGTGTTTTAGGAGCGTTTCTATATGCTGCATATTTCAAGCAGCAATTTATTGGAAGTGTACAAGTATTCATGATTGGAGGTTCTTAAAATACAGTGAGTTTATTTTGGGATCATGGTAGTGCTTCTCTGGAGTTATGTTCAGTTCACTTACGTAGATAAAATTTTGTAGTTTTGTTTGAATGTGCTTCTGGGTGAGTCCAGTTCAGAGTGATGTCTGCCTTTCATCGTCTGTTTGGTAAAGATCATTTGTTTTGTTTAATGTGGAAAACCTCAAATCTTAACAGAATCTTAAGAATTTTTATACAATCCCCATCCTAACATACATTGGTGTAGGATGGATGTTCATGCTTCAGACTTGTAAGCATGCAGATTCCTCAGTTACACAATGATCCTGCTTTCAGAGGAGGAACATGAATACTCTAGAACCTCTCTAGATCAATGAGGCACATTACAGACAAAACTCATTTTTTAAAATTTATTTCATGAATCTTCTTTAGAATGCAGAGTCTTGAATTACTTGGATAACACCAAGCTTTGTACCTTTTTATTCTATTGCACTGTCAGTACCAGTGTAAAGTATCCTCTGACCAGAAACCCAAGATTACAGGGGTTTGTATGCATAAGCCATTCTGTACATTTTGTAGGTTCAAAGGTTTCAAAGCCACATGAAGTCTGTTTTTCAGCTTGAAGCTGATCATGTTCTACATGTTCATTACATAGGGTTTCTTGTGGGTTCAGAGTCTTGGGGCAGACCTTGGAACTGCTGAAGTGCAATCAGATCCATATTGTCAGTACAAACAGTCCAGGCATGTTAACTTCTGAGCCATGCCACATCTCTCTTAAGCAGTCTGCTGCCATGGCCCAAAACTCAAATCATTAAACGTTAAAATTTTAGTAACATGGACAGTTCAGTGCTTGAACTTACTCCTCATCCCTGTTTTGTTTAGCTGGGAAGAACTAACTAAAGTTAGTTCTTGATGACATTGATAACCTTGATGACATTTCCTAATATGGGAGTTACCCACATCATGTGAACCTGCTTATTAATTGAATAAACTTTCTGTATGAAAACCAGATAAATATTTATAATGTCCTCAGATCTAATTTCTATACAGTTAGTCACTAATTGGTGTTACAATATTCTTAGATAATTCAGAGCAGGTAGTGTCAGGTCTTATTCAAGGTTCAATCACAACTTCTATGTACTTGCCTCTTGTATAATTGTGTTATGCATTAATAATATGAAAAGTTAGTCATATACATCTTGATGCTGAAAATTTCAGAGTAAAGAACACTTCTCAATGAAATGTGAGGCAAGTGACTGCCCCTTCCCCCCAAAAAAAGAGTGATTCTTAGTCAGAATTTGTGTTCTCACTGCCAGGTCTTAGATGAGCTTAAGTACTGGGTGGAATGCAAACTCAAAACTTGAATGCAGAGGAACATATGGTATTCCCTTTCTAGCAATAGCTAGTTTGACTTATTCACATGAGCTGTGGTGCAGTTTGCTGTTTCACTTTGTGCAAGTGAAGATTACACAGGGAGGCAGTTAGATTTTGGAAGATAGTTTTCTGCCAGATTAGAGAAGAGGTGAGTTATTTTTGCTGGATTATTGAGTTGTTTTGCCACGTACTCAGATGAGCAGTAGAGCACAAACAAGACCAGCAGTAGGGGAGAGCAATCCATACACATGATTAAAACGAAAAACTGTTTGTCAAGCATAGATGACAGTGTTTTTGTTTAAAACCCAACACATCTTCAAGGAAGAGGAACAAGGTTTGTTTCATGTCTTTGCTTACACTGCCAGCTTTAAGTAGAGTTGATCCACCATTAGTGGTCCAGCTGCTTCCTCCAGAGCTCTATAGGTATGTACTGCCTGGTCTGCTGGCACTTGCTGTTCATCTTGTGTCTGTGTCAAATGCCTTGAGGCATCATCTTAAGAATTCTCAAAGCAGAACAGTTCCAGCTTGGGACTCTCTCCAGTTCTAGTTAATTCATTCAGCTTCTTTGTGAAGGCCAGAAATACTTGCTATTAAATTTCCTTCCTTTTCTATTTTGCTATGTTCACACCTCCTAAATCTTGTTAATAGCCAGCTACTTTTCCTCTAGGGTTTCTTAAAGAAAATGCTTAGTAATGGTATTGTCAGGATCCACCCTGAATGTATTCTGTTAATCCTCTTATTCAATCTTTTGTCACTTATTAGCAGGTGTCATCATCTATTCTTCACCCCATTCCTCACCCACTTTTCAGTTCTTTTGCTGTTATTGCAGTCCAGAGTTGTTTTTTATAATTAGATTCTATGTAATGTTCTCACTAATTACTAAACAGGATTTAAACCAGGAGTTCTTGTAATATTAGGTACTTAGTGGAAAAAAAATGCTCATAATATACAAGAACATGTAGTCTTCTGCTGTGCTGCTGTATTTTTATCCATTGACCCCTGCATGTACATGGAAGAACTTTTTATTTCATCATACAGCCTATGTTAACATCAGTACTAGGAAAAATTTAATCATATTCAAATCCTGCCACATGTGTTTCCGTTTCCTTTTGCTTCTTTAAAAGATTCTCTGATTCATAATCACTACCAAAAAAAAAACAAACAACCAAACAATATTGAGGGGGGTGGACAGTTTGGAGGGTTAAGAAGAAAGCCATACACACCTGCACACCTCCCCATTTAGTTTGTAATCAATGATGCAGTCAGGAAAGATGGTGACCAACCATCTTATGTTCCTGTGGAATTCTTGGTATAAGTTGTCTTGGCATATTCTATGGTATAAGTTTTCAAAAACTGATTGCATGCTAAAACTAAAGGCTGCAATTTAGATGTACTTTTATTTCAGCTTTTTGTTTTGTTTTATGTGAAGTAGTTAGCTGCACAGTGCATATTCAACACTGACTAGCACTGTGTTTTAACTAGGTTTTGTGGTGCAGGAGGCCAGACTTCAGCGTACATCAGCAGTGGCGTGAGGCAGGAGTGCTCGCACGAGTATTTAGTGTAACATCAATTCACACTTGGCGAGCTCTTTTCACACAGGAGTGTCTGCCCTCGTAATCTGGTGGTGAATGGGGGCTCTGTGAATCTGGTGCAATGCAACTGCCCTGGCTTTACAAAAGAATATGTGAGGTGTGTAAAACACGGTCTTACACTTCAGTTTGTTGCCTTGAAGTCATTGTAGCGTGGATAGCGTTTGGATGTATAAACCTCCACAAAGCTGAGCTCTGCCCTCTTTTTGAAACTAGAAATTGCTGCACGTAAGAGCCATGATGGAAAACGTGTAGAGTCTATACAATCTTCCAGCAGTAGATGGAGACCAGTGGCACTTCCCCGAAAAAAATAAATTACCCGAAATTTGCAGCACATTCATATTCAATTTCATCACAGCAGATGCTCATTAGTATGTTGTTATTAATTGGTATTCACTTTAGGTTTTGTTTAAAATGAAGATAATAATTAGGTTTTAATTACTGCATCTTTCTAAGGGGGGGAAGGGAGGAAATGCCTCTCAAAGCACTGAAGTATTTCCTGTTCACTTTGCTCTGTTACATCTAAGCCTTGAAAGAGTTTCCAAGACACGTTTTTCTGCCAAGAGTCTTCTATTTCATTTTCTTTCTTTTTATTAAAGTAATAAGAACTACTTCTGAAGGATTTATTTGATGGACATCTTGAATCATATCACATTAGTAAGAGCCACTGTTCTTTCTAATCAAATTACCAAAAAGGATTTTCACAAAAGTAACTCTCTCAAGCAGCTGATTAATGAAGTGGTGCCACTGTTTTGTATTCTAATTAATTGAATACAAATAACTTCTGTAGTTATTATCTCCTCTGCAAAGCAGTCTAATAGTGTTAACAAACTCTAAGAGTTTTCATGGTTTCGTTTGTTGGTTTTTTGGTTTTTTTTTTCATTTCTTGTTGCCTTTATCATCCATAAAACCTTAGATGACACGACGGAGAACAGTAAATGGCAAAGAATGCAAAATAACTCAACAGAGAGGTCTTGAAGAAATGGGAGAGTCAGGTGCAGAAAAAAGTAAAAGGGCAGAAAAAAACAATGCAGAAAGCATTTAAAATGTCATGAGACTATAGAAAAGTTTAGGAATTTCAGTGATGCCAGAGTAAATAAGACTTCAGCCTCCTATAGAAGAATACAAGTAATGTAAAAAGCCTTGAAAAAGTATTGATCATAATATCTTACTTTGGTTAGCATAGGAATTCACAATGGTTCAAAGAAAATTAAGCATGGCCATTTAGTTTTCTGGCCTATTCAAATGTACATTTTCAAGATACAGAGATTTTAAATGCTGCTTAGAATGTGTTTAGTGGAATAGCAGTGTATCTAGGTAAGTAAAACATCATATTTAGACTCGTACATTGTCTTCTGCTACCTTGCTGTTGTGAATTTCCATCAACTTCCATGTGATTCTTTTTCCCTTTTTCCTTTCCTCACACCTTTTTTACCTGAAATCTCCAGGTCACCATCCTCCCTTTAAGTACTGAATGGATTTTAAAGATTAATATTTTAGCTACTCGAACACCCTATTATTAGGATGGAGGAGAATGAGGCATATTAGCTCAAGTTCATTGGTATGTGATCTAAAACAGCCGGCACTGAGGGAGAGATTTGGATTTCAACACCTACATGTGGCTACCACTAACTTTTCTTCCACAAAAGAAATTCTGTTGAGAGTTAGTGCATCTTAAGGAAGACGCTCAGCATAGGTTATGTCTTTTCAGGTCCCCTTCCTTACAGAGAGTTGAGTTTTGCATTTCTTAAAAAGAGGAATAAAAGTGGACACTGGTGATTTTTCCACCCTCTCTGTGCAAGAGTAAGGAAAACAAGTTCAATTCTCTGATCTTATCAGAAGGGTTGCAAACTGCTGACTGTGCTGTTTTGGAGTGAGGGAGGTGGGACCACTTGAAATTTCTCTTTGGTGTGGAAAAATGCATTGTGGTTTTCTGGGCCAGGGACAGGTGGAATGAGAGAGCACAAGGTGGCCGTGCTCTAGTGGTGAGTTTTTAGGCATTTGTGAGACAGTAGTCCAGTGTCTTGTGAACCTTCAGCAGCTGTAGGGACCAGATGAATGCTGACCTAGTTATTGCAGTCCAGCAGGGCAGACTTGGGCATGTGTGGAAGCAGAGCTCACCTTCAGAAACTCCAGAAATACCCACGTGTGAAGTCTCGTTTCCCTATGTATGCCCTAGTGAGTGTTCCATGGCATATGCAAGAATACTCTCTGTTCATGACTGAGCATTTTGTACTCCAGTTTTGTGCTTAGTCATAGGAAAGTTGGATTTCCCAGTGTTGTTAATTCAACAGTTCTGCTAAGAACACACCATCAATTTCCTATTACATAATCGGTGTAATCTTAATTTTTTCCTGGAAAGGCAGGTTAGAGATTTGCAGTTGGCCTCCTGCTGCTACAGAAACAGTTCTGCAACCATGTTAAACCTAGGTGTCCTTAAATTTTTTGTTGTCCAAGTGCAGTAGATTTTTATTACATCTGTTATTTTTATATTAGAAACTTTTTCTGTAAAAGGATTGAATAAGAGAACTGAATTAAAAGTATATACCTTTGGTTCCTTCATCTGTTTATTGGTGTTTTACATGCAATTAAAAAATTTAGATTTGGTTGCATGGAAAGAACAAAGTTTTCTTTTCATGAATGGAAGCTGTCAAAGCAGACTTACCTGCTGAAGTTAGTTCTTAATGAAATCAAGAAATGGAACATCATGAGACAAAAAAGAACTTCAAAATAGTTTTATTTTCATGTAATCACCAATTAATTTTTAATGGGAAGAATGAATGCATAAATGATGCTACAAATGTAGCACAGATTCTCACCCTAATGTTAGAAGTTGCAGGTTTTTCTTTACACTAAGTTATTAGCCCTTAAAAGTAAATTAATTGGGTTTTAAGTTTCAGGGATTGGGCTTTTTTATATTTTTAAACCTACAGGTTATCAGAAATAAAGAAAATATAAGAAGTTATGATAGAAGTAATTCCTTGAAAACATCTAAATTTTGGATACCTCTTCCTTGGTTTCATAAGTATACCATAATATTCATAATTATATTAAAATCTTCAATCCCTTTTGTTTTCTACCAGTTGCCTATTGTAAGATGTGTGAGGAAGCTAAAGGGAAGGAGATACTATGGTATTATCAGTTTAAAAAAAAAAAAAAAAAGGTGTTTATATATATATGTCTATGTGTGCATGTATACATTTTTACATACTGATTTTTGTATTTTCTTTATCCATTTAAACAGTGACTTTCAATTAGCCTGCCCACTAATATCAGGTCACTAAACTCTATAGCTGATGCTTTATTCTTTCATGTGGGTTGTCATTCGTTTGCTTCAGTTGGCTGGCAAAGGTTGTTGTATATCCATTACCAGCAACACAGCACTTTGCATTTCTGAATTGACAAGCAGCTATATTGACCTAGCGCTTATTATGGGTCAACAGCTGCGTTAACCGACGGAAGGACTGAGGGGCAATTAAAATGAATTGGCAAAAATATATCTTCCTAATTTACTCCAATTTGTTATTTATGCTAACATTGTATGGCTTCTATGGTGACACTAAACAGAATGGACCCAATAATGGCAATTAACATAAAAATATAATGGCTAATCAAATTGACAGCAACTGTTTCTCATCATCTCGACACACAATACATTATCAAAACAAACTATTATGAAGGAGGTAATTTCAGTGTTCTATTCAACCTGCTTCATGTGTGCAGTCAGGGAGATGTGTACCAGCAATTACAGCTGAATCTAAAAAACTAAACAAATAACTTAATCGCTGTCGTCCTCCTTTTTTCTTCTTCAGGAAGCAGTAATCAGGATTTACTAAAAATAACTGGTGTATAATAGTATAATGATGATGCATATCGTAGAATAGCTAATAAGGAATAAAATAAGCTTCTGTGTATCTTTTTTTTTTTTAATAGGTTCCCATGAAGTGGAAAAAAAGTATTCAGTTAAAATATATAAAAAATATCAGTTGTAATAGTTGTCAAATGTCTCAACATGAGTTGCTTAATAGTTACAGATACTTTCTAACATGTCAGTAGAAGCGTAAAATTATCTGAATTGAGTACCAAAACTTGACTTGATTGGGTAGAAGAGTGAAGAGCTAAGTTAAAGCAGAATTGCAATAAGCAGAAACAGTTTACCGGGTTGTTCTTCCACTGCATTTTCAGGATTGTTCCTTGTGGCATGTTAGTTGCAGTTTTATTTTTGTGTAATCACATTTTTAATTGGTTTTACAGCTTAGCAGGAAAAACTTCAAGAGTTTGTAGATGTGTACTCTAAATGTATTAAAATGGATGCTACTTCCAAGTTTGATGCTGTTAAGATTATCTCATTCTTAGGATTTCTGTAATGTACAACTTACGAAGTATTGTTGGCCGATATTTGAACTCCAGTACCTTAAACAGTAGGGACTGGAATGTGATTTTATTGACCAAGAATTCAGGAAGATTAACTTGAAAGGGTTTAGTTGTAGTGTGGGCAAGATGATCTCATGTCTATTCGAGCAGTCTTCTAGTGCACAGAATGGTGACAGCAACACGAATGTGCACAGGCATTTACTTTGGAACCAGAGGAACAGCACAGAGGCACTAAATGCTCTGACATTCAGAGCATTTAATTGAATGTCATATTCCATATGTACACACCTGCAGATTTTTTGAATGAAATGTGTGATTAGTAACATGCAGTAGCCTTCACAGATGTGTAGAGCAAGGTGATGACATAGTTGTAAAGGTATATATGCACCTGTTCTTATTTGAATGTCATGTTCACAATTTATGTAACCACAGCTGTATGTGTATGTAGGTATAGATGGGAAGAGAGAGAATACAACCGAACACCTATATTCATTAAAAAATATAGATTAATTCTTTTTCTTTTTTGAGCTCATTATGTTGTACAATATATGAAAGCACTAAAGTTATTCTTTTGTCCCATGATTCTTATGACTTCCATTTTGTTTCTAAAGCACCACTGTGATACACACATCAATCAGAATGGATAAATGAGATTTATGTTTTTGTAAGAATGGATACATTTAGTATGATTTATATAAATGTTTGGTATAAATTGTGAAGAAAAAGTTTAGAGATGTAGTAAAATATTTTGCAGTGTAATAATAATAGTTCCAAAATCTGATGTGAATAGAACATATAAATTGTTAGAAGATAACTTAATATCACCTTTTAATAGTGGACATAGAAATGGGTGCGAGAGACACACTTTTGAGTTGCTTTTATTTATTCACTGTTTTCTTCCATTACAGTATTCTGATAAGGCCCTGTACACTCAGCTCTGCTTTTATGGATACATATTTGATGTGGATTATGCGATGGATAAAGTGATTTCTGAAGAAGAGAAAGGTAAGTTTATATTTTTTAATTAATTAGTTTATTGGCAACTTGCTTGCTAGAAACTAGGCCTACACATTTGTACTCTTTGGAGTTAAACATTTCTCTTGAAGTGACTGTGCTTTGGTAAAAGCACTTTTCCTGCTTGTTGACACCATCAAAGAAATATCAGAATGACATGTCAATTTCAGTATATAGACTTATTAAAACATGTATACAATATTTAAATGAAAAGCCAATTAAAACTTATGTTCGATTATTAATACTGAAGAGATAATTTTTATCAGGGAGAAAAAGATGGCACAAGAAAAACAGTAATGCTAATTGTCTACAAAGCTCTTTTAAACATACAGATTAAGCTAACGTTAGGAAGATTTTATTTTTTGTTTTCTTTTCTTCCCATTGCTGTAACATTTCTGAACTAAAACATTTCCGAGATGTAATGGATCCATGGGCTTTGCACAGCTAAGTGGTTTTCAAAATGACAGAAGAATATTTCTGAAGGTGGGCTGATGCTTGGCTGACTTGGAATTCTGAGTAAAGCTGTGTTTGTGTTGCACTGCTGAAGTGCGTTGTCTACAGAGCACTTGCAATGTGCAGTTCTGATGGTGCCTGTTAAGAAAGGGTGTTGCTCCTGGAGACTCTGTTCTGATAGCTGCTCTGCTGTAACAGTCTTCCCCACTCCAGACCAGCTATGTTGCTGAGAGATGGAAATGAGCTAAACAAAACTCTGTCTTTCTAAATGTTATTTTGATCAGCCTTATGTGAAAATCAAAGTAGTGTAGCTTCTTAGCCAAAAAATACTAAAATAATCAGCCTGGTGTTAGCCTGTTGTATTTATATTTCTCCACTTAGACGTTCTCTTTTCCTAATCCCTCTGAGACAATGGACTCACTCTGATGCTTGCACTTCAGAACCACTCTGTGCATCCAAATGTCATGCTGTATAGCCAGCTCAGTCTAATACAACTTGGTAGATGTACTGGAGGAATGGTATATAGTGGATGCAACTGCTAGCTGAAACTGAATTACTTTGTGTGAAAGACTCCATGTGTGATAACATCCAATCCCCTGCTACTGCAGATCACCACATCTTTAACAACTCCAACTTTATGAACTCAATTTTTGTGGCACTTTGTTTTGAAACCTCTAGGTGGTTCTTCCCTTTTCACTGCTGTTCAATATATGTTTCAGACCCTCATTCTCTGATAGCTGAAAATTCACTATAGTCTCATTCTAACTTGTTTGTGGCTAGTTTATGTTCATTTATGTTTATTTATTTCCCTTCCCTGATGTTCTCCACTGTGATTTCAGAAACAGTGGTAACATCTCTGCTTTATGTTAAACTAAGGCAGAGATGCTCTTAGCATGTTTGTGTGCAGTCTGTTCTAGGTTTATTTAATCTTTGAGTAAGAGAAAGTAGAGATTACAGGGCATTTTAGATGGTACCTATCCAGTGTCTTGTACACTGAATCTGTATGTCTGCTGGAAGTACTTCTGCTGATACTTTCTTCACTCGACTATGCCCTGTTCATAACTATGTCATATATTAATTTGTAGTTAAGCAATGATAGAAACATTGAAGTTTGAAGGACTTTGGTTTTCCTCCTGGCATTTTTGTGGCTTCTGCATTCACATAATTTCTTAACTTCTACCTTAATCAGAAAACATTTCTTTAAGCCTCAGTGCCCGCTAGAGAAAGTTCAATAAAATTCCAGAGTAATTCTTAAGGAATTTTAAGAATGCTGCTAGGACCTTCTGTTCTCTTGGACAGTTACCTTTCAGCATGGTGTATTTTTATCTTTTTCTATTTGAAAGTTGCTGTATAATCTTCTTCAGCCAGTCAGAGGTTTTAGTCTTGGTGCAACAACAGTAATTACAGACAGAAAAATTAGATCTGTTAATATTCCTTTGAAAATTGGTTCTCTTCAAAGAGACTAACTAGGTGAGTGTCAACTTTATGTACAGTTTTGTCCTATTTTTCATTTAACTTCTTGGAGGAAGTAATCTTTCTAAATTACTTGCAGACCTTGAGGATAATTGCCTATGGCTACTTGAGTTACCAGTGGAGGCAAAGTTTTAATTCAGGTTTTGTACATCTTTAGTGTTGTCAGTCTCCTCTTTTATGTGACTAAACCACTTATTTAACTGTCATTTTGATTTTCATATGTGGATTTTTTTGGCTTTGTTTTAGGATATTGTTTTTCAAAGCCTAAATTGCATGGACTTTGGGTGATTCTACGTTGTATTGCCCATTTTTCGTGAGTTTTTCAAGACCAGTTTCTTGTTGATTGTTTAAATAGCAGCTTTAGGCTGTTACTTATCTTGGAGTACTCGTTTGTAAAAAGATTTTTCAGTGGCTGGAGATTCAACATATAAACGTGTTTACCACAGTAGTTTGAAAGAATTCCTGTCTTCTGTCATTCAGAAACTTGAAATTTTGCTACTTATGCTTTCTGTACTTGCCTCTTCAAAATGCAGAACCTGAATTACAGACCGTCTTTTGGGGTTTTTTTTCCAGCTATTTATATTGAAAGGCCATACTGTTTCTTGAAATAGAATCTAAAATAATAATTGTGAAATCAGTGGGAGTTCAAAAATACATCCAGGCTTCTCCTTTGCCCTGCTAGAGGATCAATACTAGCCTGCTTTCTAAAGATGGGCTAAATTTTAAAAACCTCTGGTGATGCACTTTATACAACTGATCAGGTTTTATAGCCATTTTTTTCTGTTGCTTCACTGTACTTACTATAAAGACTTCTTTTATCTGAGGTGAATTTTGCTTTCTGAATCTTATTCCATGCACAATAGAACAGGGTGATAGATTATTTTCTTTCTTTTAGAGTTGCACATATTTAAATATTTTTAAAGATCTATTTAAAACAAATACGGTATTTTTTAGTCTTTAAACTACAAACCTAAGTTGGTTTTGTTTGAGGAACACAAGAGAGAGTTTTCCAGTTCTCTGCAACTTTAGGGTTGTTTTTTTTAATGGACCCTTAATAGGTTAGATCTCTCAGAGTATAATGCAACAGAGGATTAATTAAGATGTTTTGCACACTGTTATTCTGGGTTTTTTTATACTAGTATAAGTGTTTACAATATTTGCAACAACATTGTTCACTCATGTTTCAT
This sequence comes from Corythornis vintsioides, assembly GCA_025447755.1. Taxonomy (NCBI): domain Eukaryota; kingdom Metazoa; phylum Chordata; class Aves; order Coraciiformes; family Alcedinidae; genus Corythornis; species Corythornis vintsioides. The sequence continues at coordinate 44,871 of JAOEGS010013375.1, read as the reverse complement.
TTGTGATCTAGTGTGATCACTGTATACCATTATTGATTCATCTTTTTCCCTGTAAGAATCAAAAATAAGCTAGTTGGTCTACATAATATTTTATTATTTCAGTGACTGGTGATATTACCTGTCAGTTATACCAAATAAAATTATCCTCCAAATAAATTGTGCCGGTTTGGGGTCAGGGCAACCCCCAGACCGATAACAGACCGCTCTCTATTAACCCCCCTCCCTCCCCAAAA
>JAOEGS010013375.1:21362-35088 GCA_025447755.1 Corythornis vintsioides | reverse complement strand
GGGGGGTTGGACTAGATGATCTTCTAGGTCCCTTCCAACCCCTAATATCTATGAATCTATGAATCTATGAATCAGAGTTCTCTAGTGCAATATAGTCCAATTATAAAGATAATATAAATCACACCAGTGACAGGCCTTTTATACAATAAGAAGCCACCCTTTTTAGCTGATAAACATTACCTTTAAAAAGAGAGAGTGATGGGTTAGGAAATAAGCTACGGTAGGCAATAGCAGTGAGCTCAGGAATTAGGAGGGGTACACATAGAGGTTTTCCTCCCTTTAGAGGAAATCCATCAGATGCTTTGCTTTGGTAGATGCAAACTGGGGAGGAGAGTGAACAGAAGATACTTCATCTTTCCATGTGTAGGATTTTCTACTCAGCCATAGATGATCCACCACTTGTTTTGTCTCCCAGACAGTGTCATCTACATGTTGATATTTGAGACAAAATTTGTCAACAATTGTGCAACAATGAGGTCCTAGTAGAGATGTGAATACTCTTAAGATATTCCTGAATACTCCTAAAATATTAAATACCTCAAAAATCTAAAGGGTCAGGTTTCAGTGAAGTGACCCAAGAGACTGTGTATATCTCCCCTCTTTACTGGCAATGATGATATGCCTCAATGAGATTTTCTGGTGTCAAGACTGTAAGAAGTGACTTTTTTTATGAACACGAGAGTTGGGATCCACTTTTGCACAGAAGATACCAGTTCTGTCTTAGCAAGAGCATCACAGGACATCTGAGGCAAGGAGAAGCCTCTGGAGATCTTCTGTTCCAACACCTTGCTCCAAGCACAGTCACATATAGCAGGTTGCTCAGGACCATGTGCACTTGGATTTTGGGTATTTCTGTGGATGGAGACTCCACAACTTCTTTTGGCAGCTTGCTCCACCACTTGACCATTCTCAGAGTAAAAAAAAAAGTATTATTTATACCTGGAATTTCTTGTGTTTCAGTTTGTGTTCACTGCCTCTCATTCTGTCACTAGGCATCACAGAGAGAAGTGTTGCTCCATCTTCTTTACTGACCGTATCAGGTGCTTATAAAGAATTGTGAGGTCCCCTGCCTTGAGCCTTCTCTTCTGCAGGCCAAGCAGTCCTAGCTCCCCCAGCCTCTCCTTGTATGATGCATGCTTCTGTCCCTGTAATTGAAACTGAAAGACCACAACTGCAGGGAGGAGCAGACAGGACAGATAACCCCAAACTGACCAACAAGGTATTCCAGCCATAGACATCATATCCAGTATAGAAAGCTCAGGGGTCTGGAGGGTCTCTCTGGATCTTGCTCTTGTTCTCTCTGGGGGAGAATGCGCGGAGAGAAAAGCACACAGGCTGAGCTGGCAGGCTAAGCAAGCTAGCTGGTAGGTTAGGCTCTCGGCTCAGGTTGTTGGTGTTCTTCCTCTCTTGAGGGGGTTCTCCCCCTCAGAGCACCAAGGAGGACTCTGTCCATACTGCCTTCGATCCCCATCGGTGTGTTCCTGAACCCAGAGCCAGAATCCAGCTGCTGAACACAGCTCCCAGCTGCTGCTGGGCCCAGTCTGGGACTCTCCCTGTGCCAACTCCACAGCATCAGTGACGGTGACGCAATTACCATCAGGGGGGTTGGGTTCAGTACTGGTTTTGTACATATTCGTATCTATTTCGTTATTATTATTTTCATTTTCATTTAATTGTTCTCATTTCCTTTTCTAATCGCTAAGTCTCTCCCTTATTCCTTTTCTCTTCCCCTTTGGGGAGGGAGGGGAGTTAAAAGAGAGCATCTGTTATCGATCTGGGGGCTGCCCTGACCCTAAACTGTGACAATCTCAAAGTTCAAGCATTTGTATATTAATTTATTAGCCTGTGCTCCACTGTGTAGTGGAGAGAATTGGACAGTTCCAGGACATGAATCATCTAATTTCATCTATACTCATGTAGTATGGATGACACCTGAGAAATCACTCCTCTTTGTTTCATTGGTTATAAGGGAAATCCAGAGTGACTGGTTCAGAACTAGAAAGTGGCATTCCTTAAAAATTTATACCAGAGATACGCTCCATTAATTTGCCATGTTAGGTGTCAAATGTGGAAAGTTGTTGCATACAGTACTTCAGTCACCTCAAGGTTTTTAATCAAAGAATGAAAAATAATATGAAAGTAGTTAATTCTTCTACAGTTGCAACTTCTACTGACTAACGCAAAGTGAAAAGAGGAAGAGCATGTTGCTCTGAAATAAATCACTTCTGCATCCCAGAATAACCTATTTCTGAAGTGTATTTAGCTAATAGTAAAGATTCAGGGAAAGTCATCTAGTCACAAAAGATAACCATGAAGAGACAGAATGCTGTAACTCCCACCATTTCTTCAGAAAAGTCCATCATGAGATCTGGAAAACAGCCTGTTTAAAAGTCACTTTCAGAACAGAGTTCTGGCTGCTGTCATGGGAGCAGGCTGTTGTTTCATGGTTATTTGTAGAAAAAAGCAGAGGGTGTAATTCTTATAAGCCCCTTCTATTTTTCAAAGGCACAAATCTAGACAGTAAACTTCTTGTATAGGGTCATTTGGAAATTAATTTTCAATCTTCCAGGTGAATAGCTATTATCCATTAATAGCTATTCTTTACCCACAAAAGATTTTAGCAGCTAAAAGCCAACTCCATCAACCTCTGCTTTTTCATATTCAGTAAATACAGGGATTGTGATAACTCCAGACGAAGTTATCCCAAGGAGGAGTTTAATATTCTACAGATCATAGCACATAATCTTTCTTCTTTCTGCTTGAATGTCAAGCATAAAAAAAGGAAAAAATACATTTACAAAGTTGATTTAAGAAAGCCATTTAAAATATATTTCCTTAGAGCAGCCTCAGAGAATCCATTATTTTACTAGTAGACCCTGTTTAAGGAGGGTGGAACACAAAAGGCACACACGGATTTCTAAGTGTATCAAGTTAGTACACTAAGATCAAAGGGTATCTCTGCATGAGGGACTTTGCACATTCTTTTCCAGATCAGCTGCAACATCAAGGACAGGAAAATCTGCAAAGCATTTTGTTTGCTATGTGTTCAATCTCCTGTCATCTGCTAATGCAGTCTTTGTCAGAAAGTACTTAATGTTGTGGTACCCAAGTAACCTGCTTCCCTGTCTCACATCCATTGTTCTGTTGAATACGTATCTTCTATATTCCCTGTTCAAAATTGTTGACTTTTCACAAATGGGAGATGATCAGCAGACATGCTTCCCTAGAGAGGCAAGAAAACAAATGTATTGACATTCTAGCAGTGGAGCTGGTTGCATCAGTGGGACAGAGTACATTGTTGTGTCCTTGATGTAAATTATTGGCAGCTGAGCCTGTGATCTCTTACTATTTCAGAACGGCTGGTCTGACGTTCCACTGAAGGGCAGGACAGAAGATACAAATTCTTGTAGACTGTATGGATGGGGGTCTTTGAAAAGAAAGAATTTGCTGACCCCTGTATCAGAATAGCTGCAGGTGTGTGTTTTACCCACTTCTTTAGTGTCTTGTGATGAATTGGGAGCATTTGGGAGGAGCGTACTGTGAGAAACAAGAAAATAAAAGAGAAATTGTTTTTAAAGATATTTAAATGTTTGTGGTTTATTTTCTTTTGGAGTTGACCAATGTGTTAGAATAAATGATTTCTTAATGTGAGTGCTAGGTTAGAACAGAGGTGATGTTCCTGTGAATGTTGGGTGATTTTTCGTCTTCTCAACGGTGTTTCCCCAGAGTTGCAAGTTAAAGTTGTCAGGGAGTAGTTTGTTGAATTTGCTTTGTGAAAACTTGCTTTTCGAGAGATTTGCTCAAATTGCTCTCAAGAAGAGGGTATAAGCTTCACCAGGAGTGGACAACAGTCATGGTGGCTTTCTGTGTGCATTTTGTGAACTTTGAGTATTTCTGGGATTCCTTCATCTTTGATACAGTCTAACTAAACTATGAATGGGTAACACAAGTTTGCCAGAAATGGCTTCTTTTTTTACCCCAGTTAATCTCTCCCCAATTGATCTTGTACATGTGAAGTTTACTGTACTGAAAGCCTTCCCTTGCAATTAGTGTGCAGGACCCTGACAAGAGATAGTTAATGATGGAGTATTTCAGCCGTTGCTCTATGATGGAGGAAAAGTTGTCCCTCTTTCAGTGTGTGCTGGGATGGTTTTTTGCATATCTTTTGCACTGTTGACATAACAGAGTTTATAAAACGACATTGGTAAACCAGTGAGCACCAGGATATTGGATGTTCCTGGTCTCAGCTACTAATGGTAATGAATATCAGGTGTCTGTTACGCCAACAGCTCACGAAAGCAGCTGTTTCCTGAGGAAGCTTGACTCTGTAATTCTGAGAAATTTTCTAAGAGAAAGTACTTGCTAATGACTAGTCTGACAGTAAAAGAGGAAGAGTTAAAATGTTAAAAGGGTTTGTTTTGTTATTTTTAATACTGTGTTGGTAGAGCACATGAGTGTATCCAGCAAGATCAGTATATTGGCAGTTTCTTCTGTTCTGATCCACAGCTGGAAGGTGCATAGACAGCTGTTATGTAGCTACTGGTGTATGTACCTATAGATACTGGTTTCCTGCAAGTATTTAAATATTTAGATGTTTTTCTTCTAAAGGATGATGTAAGACTCTTTCTGCATGTGGTCCAAAAGAATCCTGTGTTGAGCAGCCATTCTGGAAATTTATCTGAGTTCACAGGTTCTGTGGGATTTTTTTCTGGTTTTAGGTATATCACTAAGAATTGCCTATTTGTCAAGCTCTTCAAAGCTGTCAGATAAACATTTGATTTAAGGTGGGCAGGGGTTCTTTAAATGTTTTTCATTTTTGAGCATAGCGTGTACTCTTTCCAGATAGAAAGGAAATAGACTTTTTCATCTTGCCTTTTTTCTTGGTGCTTTGGGGATCTGTTTTGTCTCCTAATGTGTAAAATATTGTGTGGGAAGTAGGTGAAGGTGAGTAATGTTGAAAATGACAGATGTTTGAGACTGTCACAAAAGCTTTAATTTTAAAATGTGTTGTAATGTTGGTATGTAGCTCACAGTCTACAACTTAACTTGGGATAAAGCTAGCTGCTACCAAATACTTGAAAAAAAGTAATGAGTAAGTTGTGCCAAGTGATTATTAAATATATATTTATCTGTTTCAAGCGTTTTTGGATTAAATATCTCATATGGCAGTTGTTCTTTGAACAAGGGCTTTGTGGTTTCATCATAAGCAAAATAAAGCAACAGTATTTAATTCTGACCTTGTGCTTTATCCAAAATTGGTCACAAACAGCTTTTTTTTTTTTTTTTAAATAGTTGAACTTCCATGCAGCAGCAGATCCTTTAGTCTGTTGTCATCTTCCCTATTTTAGTGACAGAGCAATTTGCTTTTGGGTGACTTATTTTACTTTTTTAATTCTGTCCTTATGCAAAACGTTGTGGGAAAATAAATTCCTCAAGTTGGCAATGATAACAATTTGAGTAAGTAAATGGCAACTGAATTCCAAGCTTCCAACAGCACTGATATACCTGTCACAGTTTTAGGGTCAGGGCAGCCCAGACCGATAACAGATGCTCTCTTTTAACCCCCCTCCCTCCCCAAAGGGGAAGAGAAAAGGAATAAGGGAGAGAGACTTAGCAATTAGAAAAGGAAACGAGAACAATTTAATGAAAATGAAAATAATAATAATGAAATAGATATGAATATGTACAAAACCAGTACTGAACCCAACCCCCCTGATGGTAATTGCATCACCGTCACTGATGCTGTGGAGTTGGCACAGGGAGAGTCCCAGACTGGGCCCAGCAGCAGCTGGGAGCTGTGTTCAGCAGCTGGATTCTGGCTCTGGGTTCAGGAACACACCGATGGGGATCGAAGGCAGTATGGACAGAGTCCTCCTTGGTGCTCTGAGGGGGAGAACACCTCAGAGAGGAAGACTGAGAGCCCGAGAGCAAGGCTCGGAGAGTGAGATCCTGACCTAGAAAGAGAGCCCCTCCAGACCCCTGAGCTTTCTATACTGGATATGACGTCTATGGCTGGAATACCTTGTTGGTCAGTCTGGGGTCATCTGTCCTGTCTGCTCCTCCCTGCAGTTGTAGTCTTTCACTTTCTGCACCCCCAGTGTGATACACAAGTTCTAGCAGTGGCCTTTGTATCCTTGGTAGTAACTCTAAACACGAGGTGTTTTCACTGCTAGAAGCAGACACTGTCTGCAAAACATGCTGCTAACTTGAGAAAGTGCAGTTAGTTAGAAACCCTGAGCTGAAAAGTAAAGTCACTGAACAGAATTTGTTCAGTTCTCACTCACACCAGGACAATACCAGATAATGATTCTTCAGAAAAGGCTTCTCTACCCGTTATCTCCTGGTACAATCTAAAAGATGTTTTGGATAGTTCTGCTTGATACAAAATGCTTTCAAAAATTTCCTCTCGTGCAGATGTTAATTAGCAACTGACAGACTGGATGCAGTCCGGTCAGGTGCTGTTCCATTTCGAAGTTAGTTTCAGTCTCATTAATCAGAATCAGTTTCAGTAGCTTCTGGAAAAATGTTCTCAGCCAGCAAAAAATGTTCAGCCTCTAGGACCAAAACCCACACAGTTAAAGTATGGCAAGCATGACAGATAGGATAAATAAGACAGCATTGCTCTAGGTATTTTTTGAGTGGAAAATAATGAGATCTGTGTATTTTTAATTACATGAATTGCACAGGAGCTAGTTCTGCTTTTGAAAGTGTGTATTCTTTGCATATGACAGGCTTTATACTAAGTTATTAGTAATCTGTGGACTTACTTGATTGCAGTCAAATAGGCATATTTAATATATGCAAGAGCTCATAAAAGCCATTTAAATATGAAATACAATAGAAACACCTCATAAAGAGCAGTCAAACCTATGAAGTCAAATGACAGTGGGTTATTGCTGTTAGCTCACCACCCATTTGCACCTTTGTATTAGAGATTTGACCTTTCTGTTTGAATTTTCTGGCTTTTCTGATTTTAAGCAATAGCTTGATGTGTAAGATGCTTTTACTAAGAGAACTTCCTTCCACTATCCTTTTCTTTTAATACTGCAGGTCCTTAATTTGTTTTTAATTTCTTAAGAGTTTCTGATTGTGGAAAAAACAATTAAATGCTCTTGAAAGCAGGCCATGTTACCAGCTGTTGATAGGTTCTACACTCTTTCCAGTGTTTTTGTGAACAACTGATCAAATTAGATTCGTCACTCTTGGCTTGTGGTGATTTTAAACTGAAATGGAATATATTAAAGCAGCCAACCACGCTGATTATATTGCAAGCCTCATTTAATTTAATACATTCACCCATTATCGTGAAAAGCAGGATTTTTTTAAATGAGTGATTGTGACTCTACCTTCAGTAACTCCAAAGGTCATCTGTAATCGGTGCATAATTTATTAGTGTTAGATATCTGATTTCTGAAATCAGGTTCCACAATACTATATATACATTAAAGGTGGAGAGCTGAAAAAAATCAAATTGTTGTAATTTCACCAGTATGCTGTTCTTGATACCATCCAAGTCCTTACTGGTCAGTAGGCTGCTGCATTGAAACCTTTGTACATAATTGAACAATCGTTATCCATAGATTGCAGAATTGTCCATTCTGGAATACTGAGGCACTGGAGCATACATTAGACATTATAGAGACAGCAGTGTGTTGTTCTGAAGGCATTTCTTCTTCCAGTTATCAAATGACAATTTCCCTGCAGTGTTCACAATAATAAAATATGTTTCTTAAAGCTTTTCCTCACATTTTTATTAACTGGTACCTTCTTATTACCTGTGGGAATCTCGGTAGAATTTTCTAGTTGAGAGTCAATAGGAATGCTGACAGGATGAATTTTTCCACAAGCTCCTTGTATCTGTCTCCTTACTGCTGTCTTTGAAAATGAATCTCTCTGCTATTCCTGTGTACTTGCTCAGATGTAAATGTCCTGAAAGTTAATATTGTGAATATTTAGTGTCTGCAAAGTGGTATCTGTTCAAATTCACATTTCAAAGCAAATTTTTCATGTTTGCTCATAGCTTAATGCAAAAGAACAGTATTTGCACAATAGCTTACAACAGGAATTCTTGTAGTATTTTTCAAAAGTATTGCTTGGGCTTTTAAAGTAATTTATGCACAGAAAAATTACTACTTATTCCATCATTTTGAAAATATTTTAGAGTGCTCTGTGTGTCATTCCGTGCACAACTATCTCCTTTTCTAGAAATACTTTGGGAAAGTAATAGATGTGTCTTAGTGTCCAGACAGTGGCTGCTAATCCTAGGAGAAGTCACAGCATTGGTCTTTTCCTGGATGGCATCAGCACTGGGTCAGTTCCACTCCATTAGCTTAGTCCCTTGATTTACTAATTGTCTTAGTGGTCCTGTATAATTTCTTTTCACAAGGTAAACAACAGTAATTCTCTTGTTGTGCTACAGGATTTTCAGAGACCTGGCTGACAGTTCCAGAATGACAGAAAATATATGGCTTCTATTCAAGGAATTCCATTAAGCACTCACTAATAATGCAAAGAGTAGCTCATTTATCATGTTCGTGCTCAAGAAAATGCATACTCGTTTGCCAGCAAACAAACTAAGAAGACCAAAACATCAGGGAACAAACTTCCATATTCTTTTGACTGGGAATTGCCCATATGAAGAGAGGTTCCTGAGTAACACTTCTGCCACATTAAGAACTCATGCTCAAACCTATGGTCTGTCTCTGGACAAATGTATAATCATTTGAAGAAAGAGAATTAATAATGCAAAGGGCACTAGCCAATGCAGGAGTGTAAGTTAATTCTTAAAGAGCTTTCTTTACCCAGTTCTGTTTCACATAGGTACAAAATATAGTGAGTCAGTCAGAAAGTCTCTCAGACTAAAGCGCCTGTATGTCCAGGTCTTTTCTAACCATCTTACACATTTGTTATTCAGATAACTGAAAAAAATAATTTTGAAAATCATTTTGAATATGGGACTTTCACTGGTTTACTGGCCAAAACAAAGTGTGAGCACAGTATATGAGAATCCCTACATAACATACTTAGAAGTCCTAGAGGCTTAATGTGGATTTTGGGAAGCAGTTGCCAATATAAATTGAATGCCTTATTATTGACTAAAATCTAATCAAGTATATTAGCCAGTTCTCAGCACTGATTCTGAGGCTTTTCCCTTGGTCCATAATGTTTGTGTTCTTTCCTAGATTTGTTGGATATTATTACTGTAAATATTGTATATACTATTTGTATGTTTTTAATAACTTCAATATTTCTAATGTTTAGATGAATTTCAGCAGTAGTAGTTTTCTGAGAGAATTAAATTCTAAATGTTATTCACATAAAGTTTGTAATTAGACACAAACACATTACTTTCTTCAATGTCACAAATCGAAAGCACTTCTAAGAAAACATTTGGGTCTGTTGCCTGCAGAGCAATAGATTTGTCTGACAGTGAGCTAGAAAGTTCGTTTTCCTGCTCAGTTCCTCCCATCTAGGTTGTGGAGTGCTTAGCTATCTGAACCTATGATTGTGGGGTGGATTATGTATTCTAAAAATCTTTATAGCTGTGAATAGTACCTGGTATTGTCAGAGACCTTCACAGTTTCCTTCTCATTTAAAAAAAAAAAAAAGAAAAAAATAAAAGCGTATTTGTGTTAGATAGTTTTAGTAGGCACAACATGCTTATATCTTCCAAGCCTCAGAACAAAACTGAGTTAAAAGGGAAGCAATCCTTTCCATGATCTCTAACAAATTATTATTTCAACAAGCCTTTACATCCATCTTAGATCCTAACTTTTTTCCCTCCAAGATGATGAATTGATATTCACTGTATGTGCCATAATGCATCTTGCCTGTTTTGTTGTCTGTGAATTAGTCTCTTACCAAACATGTAAATGCAGTAAAAGGGCAGGGTACTGGAAATTTTAGGCATTAATATAATCAGGTTGGGTTTTTTTACCATAAGTTCTCCAGCCACTCTTCTTTGCTCTGCAAGCTTGGCCTTATCCAATGTGACTGTATTTACTCTTAACTGCTAGTTTTATTGCACATGGTGAAGAAGGCTACAATAAAGAGTAGGCTTATAGTAGAAGCAAGTGCCCTGACAGTAACTGGTGGTATTCATCCACTGAATGTGTTCAGATAGGGAGCACCAGGACTAACTGTAGTAGGCAGACACCTATAAGTATCTCACTAAATTAAACTGTGCTAAATGCTGTGGGATCTTTTTAGATGGCTACAGATTCTGAAAGGTTCATGTGGGTTCAAAAAGTAATTGGAAACATTTGTGGAGGGAGAAAACTCGAAGTTGCTCTGCACAGGAAGAGTACCATCAGTTGAGAAAGCTGCTGGACTTCCCAGGTTGCTGGAAGCTCCAAGGCAGAATTTGAGGTTATATGGACCTTTAGTCCGACCACATATGACCCTTTTTTGTTTGTAGTGTATGTGTGCAACATCATTAAATGTTCCCAAGCTGTGAAGAATAAGACATCTTATAAAGGAAAGGTGGATGTCTATCCTTATAGATAGGAGACATTTCTTTCCTCAGCATTATTGTGAGATCAACAGGACAAAGTGTAAGACGTTCTTCCCTTTGCAAAAGCTAAATTGTTGCTACACTGCAGCTTCACAGTAAGTTCTCAATTACAGGACGTGACAGCTGAGAGTGGCCTTGCTAGCTCCACGCAACTGTTGAAAGCAGTAGCTCACAGTGCATGTTAAACCCTTTTTTTTATTTCCTACAGAGCATGTGGCTGTCTAATTCATTAATGCACTGTGGACTGTCATGTTGCTCTCTAATCTTAATTTTTATTTAATCAGTGACACAAGGAATTTGACTAGCTCCGTGTTGCTATTTAAAATATATACAAAGGTAGTTTGCCTGTTTTGGAGGGTCAAGCTAGGTAGTTAAGAAGAAAGCATCAGTAAAAGACCATGACCGTTCTTTCCTCCCTAAAAGAGTGTTGAACTTTGCACCTTATCTTGTTGTTCTTTGAGTCACCAGTCTGTTGACTGCAGTAAATCTTTGTTGCTCTCATTTTTTTCTTTTCAGTGAATGTCAAAGCAACAACTAGTCATTCAGTACTTAATTGGTGTAGATGCTGTGTCAAATGAAAGCAGAGCAGCAAACTTTTATTGAAGTTTAACTTAAAGCTTTCTAATTCAACTTTTAAGAAATATAGCCAATTCTGTTGATTTTTATCTTGGTTTTTGCACACCATGTTTGAAATGCACAGCTGACTCTTTTATCATACACTGGATATCTGATTTCACTATTGCTATCAAAACAGAATTTACCAGTTACATCAAAATTAGGAGGATGAATACCTACCTAACTATAGATAAAAGTTCTTAGTTGCAAGACCCAGGTCGTTTGCTGTATTGTTTCCTCCCTTTCTGAGAGACAAGAAGTGGGCCTTTTACCTTGAAGACTTGTGAGCTTTTGATGAACACTGCCCAAATTTGAATTGTATTCAAACTGTTAAAGTCTTTCAATGAGAGTGACTTAAGGTAACTCTGACTTGAGTATCTTCAGCAGTAGAAAATACATGTTTTATGCCATTAAAAAATACAGATGCCAGCAGAGGCATCTTTGAAACAAAAATTGGAAATGTAGTATACTAGTTACTCTCAGAAGGCTGAGTTCACATCATTAGTTATTATTTGTATTATGCTGCTATCTAGAGGCCTGATGAACCACAAATAGGCAATTTTGAAGACCACTCCTGCCTTTAGAATTTGCAGTGCAAGAGAGGCAGTAGGTCGGAGAAAGAAGTACCATCAAACCCGTTCTACAGACAAAAAAATGAATCCTGGGTTAATTCAGGACACGGTCCAATATAAAGTTGGAAAGTGGTGACAAAGCTGAGTGTAGCACCTACATCTTTTGATTAAAGATTCAGTGGTCAGCAGCTTTATAAGCAGCATGAATAGCATGTCCTTTTTTCTTTGTGTTTCTTTGGTGATGAAGATAAAACAGGATTACTGATAGAATCTTCCAGGTAAGAATATCTCAGTTTCATGAACATTTGCAGTAGAAGAATTTATATTAAGCTTAGTAAGTGCAAAGAACTGTGAGTGCTTTTCATCAAGTCTTGCTAGAAGATATCTTTTTATCTGATTTATTCTATGGGGTTTGTTCACTCCTTGACTTGCCTTTGGTTGTCAATTCTATTTTTCAATATTGGGGGTTTTCTGCTTATTTGTTTTCCTGCTTTTAGACATCTTTCCAGTTGATGCATCTTTCAATAGTGTTTTTAAAGGAAAGTACTTCCCAGTGTTGTATCTTTGTGGGATGTATTCTTTTTAAATAATTCCATTTATTACTCAATCCTGCTTGCACAGCCAGAATCAGTACAAAGTTGAGTCTCATTTTCAATGTGATTGCATAACCCCAATGCAATTTTAGTTCTGTTACTCTAAAAAGAACTATGTAGTCTGTCTTTGCAGCTGATTAACCTAAGGAGAATCAGTTTCAGGTTTACCAGGTAGTTCATCTCTTACTGTCATCTCATTTTTGCAAAATGATTAGCATTTGGCCAAGTAGAAGAATAGAGAAAGGATTGTAAAACAGCCACCAAAGCACTGAGAAGGACAGTAAGGATGTTTTTCTTTTATAAAATAATTCATTGAAAACCAGAAAAAAAGAGGATGCAAGGCCAGTTACATATCATGGGAAAATTAATGTCTTCTGACTCTGCCATAATAATAATTTCCTCCTTCCCCATTTCTCCTAAGCAAATATACTCGGGGTACTCTTCAGTAATAGTATATATAAAGAATATCCTCCAAAAAGAGATTGGCAGGTTTAATTTGTTTGATGTGTGCAATCACAGTCCATGTTAAATTCAAAATGCTTGTCCAATCAAGAGTTCAATATAGAAAAGAGGCAGTAACAAGCATGCAGTACGCTGTAATAAAGAAATCTGTTGATTGAAAACAGTTTGTATATTTTGGAAATTATAGGGAATGTAATTGGTAAGAAAGAAAAGAATAGGTCTTCATAAATAATAGGAAATAGAGCATATTTTTCCACTGATAATGCTAACTCAATTTAAGAATATTCTGGTGCTGAATTTTCCTGTTCAGCAAAATAGCTCTGGTAGATCTTCCAGTACTCTAAATTTCACAATTAATGGAAGGAGCTCTTTATATTGATGGAGCCAAATTTAATGTGTTGAATTTAAGCTATAATGACCCTCTCTTTTTCTCTCATCTGTTTCCTAACCCTTAGGAATTGTATATGAAAAAGGAGAGGATCTGGCAGGCAAGCCAAGTGCTTCTATAAACTTTCAAAGGCTGTTTGGTAGGCTATGAAAGATGAAAAGGCTTTGATGTGTCGGGCTAACTTCAGTATGTCTTACAAACTTTAAGGATTCTAACCTTACCATAACTGAAGCCCAGGACAAGCTCAACAGCTCACCCTTGCTCTGCACCACACCTTCTGTATAGTCAGTCTGTCTTTTTTTTTTTTTTTTTGCTGCAGTTCACTCACAAAATCTTTATGGAGCACTAAGTGCTTGAATATACTTCTAGGGTATGGATCACATCTATGCAGTCTTGCAATGCTGCCAGTTTGACAACAGTGCGTTTCCATAGACTTCTTAACTGTTCTTAGGTTTCTGAAGATCAGACCTCTGTTTTGTTTCTTATCCTTTGTGTAAGCCTTTGTGTAGTCTTTTATGAGGGTATTCATATATACCACTTCTGGAGTGCAGTAGTAAAGTCTATACTACAAAACAGGAATACC
>JAOEGS010013375.1:15000-21262 GCA_025447755.1 Corythornis vintsioides | reverse complement strand
TGTAGTCTTTTATGAGGGTATTCATATATGTATATATTTAAAGACTGAGTTAAATGGACATGTAGCTGCATCTCTTTATGCAGTAATTGTTATGGTACTTTAAAACTCTTGTAATCTAGGAGAAGGAAGTACTTGAGAGTCAAAAGCTAGGAAATAATACAGCTAACAATATTATTTTATGTGGGAAAGATTAATTTATTAAGGTTCCCAATCATTTTATTTTATGTTTTATATTGAGATAACATATTACTTATTGTATTATATAAGTTTATCCAGTATTTGAGATAAAATTGTACCTAAGCGGCCATGGTAGTTGTGGGAAAGGTAACGTTGTCAGGCTGAATTTTTTTCAAGTATTCTCATCTGATGATCATAAATATTATGACATTTTGAATAAGTGCTCTTAAGAAATAAATAAATAAATAAATTACAAAAAGTCTTTATATGCAAAAATGTTAAGATATCCCTATTAAATTGAGCTATTGAGCTGTACCAGGCTGTGAACTCAGGGCTGAAGAAAAGTACACCTGCAGTCAGTGATTTCCAGGAGGTGATGGGAGTGGTAGCCACTACAGGTAAATCCACCAGGATCTGATAGTTGATGTTAGAAAGTAAGCTCACAGAATTCTGTTCCTCATCAGGGATCTACACAGATGATGTGATGCCCATAACAAATCTAGAATGACTTAAGATCAGTTTTAAGGCATTTAAATAACTGTAACATATACTATGGGCACATTGACTTCATGAGGGCAACTGATCATTTGCTCTCATACATTAATACTTGAGGCTTCTTTTACTGAACTGGTTGGATATTTCCCTCCTCAGAACTGACGCAATAAAAATTCCATAAAAGCATGCATCATCACACAGAATTAAGGTTTTATTCTTTCTCAAGAACTTCAAGCTGAATCTTGGGACCTCATCAGATGTTTGTTCTGTAAAACCTGGGATTCAGAATAAGGATGATTTTTACATAAACCTGAAGCATAGAAGTGATAATAAATGTGATTTACCGTGAGCAGTGAGCAAAACAGAAGGTATTTTTTGCTCATGACTTTTAAGTAGTCATCAGAATGGTTGGAACGTTGCTACTGGTTGAGAAAAATGGAAGGCTACCAATCAAAACAATACTTTGAAGGCTTCATTGAAACCCTTTAGATAATGGGGATTTTTCTCTGAGGAGTATTTCTTTTCTTTTTTTATAATCAGAAAGTGCATTTTTAAATCTTGATTAGTACATTCAGATTAAACTTTTGAATATTGTAGCCCACTGACAGTAAGTCTCATTTCTAGTCATGTTAAGAAAAATGAAAAAGAATTGCTAGTAAACCTAGTAAAATAGCTCTTTCCATCATTTTAGCTCTTTCTACATGTGTTTTAAGAGATAAATTCTTCCTGGGTGTATTTTGGTGTCAACAGTTTCCAATCTTAAATGATGGACAACAAGTTAACAACATAAAATGGGTGTTGACAGTTCCTGAAAATGAAATAATGTTTGATGTAACCTCAAGTTTCTCTCTGAACTTTGACCAAACAATAGAAAACTAAAAAGGAGGAGCCCTGTGCTGTCAAGCACAGAATTACATGGGGAAAAAAATTAATCTAAAGAGTGAGGGAGAAGTCTGGGTTCTCTTGCATGATATTTAGCAGCAATGGTAAGAAGAGGGATGTTTCTTTCTTTGTGTAATGTGCAGTAGTTACAATAAACACAAGATTTCCAAATCTCAGAGGACTCTCTTGACAGTTGCTTGATAACAGCTTTTTTCACTACATAGTTTTGACAGTTTGTATGTGTTGCCATATCTAGTGTAAACTAAAACATCACTGTCATTCTGTTTTTCTTTCTTACGTGGCTTCCTTTTCTTTATTTTTTTTTCTGTCTTTAGGATAATGAAAAACATGGGCTTTTAATTTGTAGGCTTGAGTAAGACAAGTTGTGTATGGAGAGTGGCATGTTTGAATTTTGAAATATTCAGATTGAATAGCTTTTTTTTTTTGCTTTTTTTTGCTTTTTTTTTTTTTTTTTCTTTACTGTTTCTTAAAAAGTGTATGTTTCTGTCCTAATTTTGGCCTGGCCTGTCAGTATGCAGCACTTAGTACATGCAAATGCCACTATATGGGCAGTATGAGAACACTGCTCTGCAAAGGATACTTCTGGGTTCACACCAACATTGCACATTTTTGTTGTAGTTTTCATTTTTTATTCACACAGAGGTCCACAGAAATGCAGTGCATGTGTTAACTTTTCCTAATCTAACGTGCCTTTGCTTTCTCCCTCACCCATGTTTCTGAATTATGTTGATGATAATATTGGAGCAGTGCACCATTTTAGAAAAGCCACTGGGAGGTGAATGTTGCAGGGAGGAACTCGAGGGATCCCTTCTTAGGAGAGGACTGACAACTCCAGGTTTACTCTGGCTCCTGCAGCTCCTGCTCAGCTGTTTTTTTACCACAGTAGATTGTAAGTCCCTGGGTAGAGGATGGCTTTATTTAACCTTTGGTGTTGTTTTGGTTTTTTTGGTGTTTTTCCTGATTTTTCTAAGGTTATTTTGTCAGCAAACCAAATTTGCTTTAGCACAGCAAAGTGCCCAATGTCGTCATCTGGCATGTTACAGACAAATTCCAATTACTTTTCTGCTTCAAGCTATTGTTAAACACTACAAGCTAGCTGACAGTAAAATTATAAATACAGGTGTTGTCACACTACACTATAATCAGAATTTTAATTTGAATTTTCACTTGTAAAGCCTTTTTTTTTAACATGAAAATGGGAATAGAATTAGTTTTATTGACAGTAAAAAGACATTTTGAAAGCTTCCTAAATCATTACCTGTATTTAGTAGCGGGGAAAAATTGTATATGTCCGTATAAAAAGAAGAGTTTTATTATCACATATTTACTCATTATATTTGGTGGTAAATAAAACTAGGAAGATGTGTTTGACAAATGATTGACGTAGCTCAGTACGTTTTCACTTCATAAGAACAATAGACAGACATAAATATATATTTGCTTTTGGTTTGTTCTGCTATTACTAATGCAAGCCTGCGATAAAATCTTGAAGCAAATTAAGTAGAGCCTGTTGAGTCTGCATGCAGTGCTAAACTTTTTATTTTGCAATTTTCTCTTCTTACATAGATTCATCATTCTTTGCTTTCTTCTTCTTCCCCCCCCCCCTTTTTTTTCCCTCCTTTTTCTTTGCTTGGTGGTTGGAGTGGTTCCCCCTTCTCAAGACCCTTTTTTTTTTTTTTCCTCAAGGCATTTAGTGTCGTGTCTGCCAGATTTCAGTGATGAGCAGCGAATTGCTTTTAAAGTGGGCATTATGCCAGTTCAGCAGCACAATGGAAAACCAATCTTCCACCATTCTACTTTTGATGCTGTTATTGTAGCATTTTAGATAACTGCTGCCACAAAAAAAAAGATGTGCTCAATTGCTACCAGTTAGTCAAGTTAAATCCAGAGTAGCATTAAAATTACTCTGAAAACTGTTTGTCAGAGGTCATGTGCTGTCTGTGGCTACAGCGCATAGGATAGATGTTCTGTTCTGTGTGTGGTTTTTTCTTTTTGCGTTATTATTACTGTGACTGACCAGCTCTCTAAATAGCCCTTCACTACCTGTTTACTTATTGTCTTCACCTCACTGCTGAAAATATGTGTCAAGCAGAAATGTTGAAAAGTTTCTGTAAAGTGCTGGAAATAGCAGGGGAGTGAGTTGTTCAGGGTGCATAGTTTGTACAGTGTGAAAACAAAACACAAAAAAAAAAAAAAAAAAGAAGAGAAAAAAGAGAGGAGAGGAAGAACATAATTCTCTGGTTTCTGTAGCAAGATTACTGTTTTCATCTTTTTATCTTCACTTTTCAACCACCGAGTTCACTTTTCTATTTTTTTTTAATAGCACAAATGGAATTTATCCGCTTTCTCACTCTCTTCCCTTTCAACTCCTCCTCCTCTTCTTCCTCTTTATTCTGCTGGCTTTGCTTGTGAATGAAAGGGTCTGTTACTGCCACTGTAGGACAGATGGCAGTTTTGGAGGGGGGATTATAACACTAGGTGACTTTTAAATCAGTTGTTTTCCAATAAACCACAATCAGGAAGATTATTTATGGGTGGTAGGAATTAAAAGAGCAAAGGTATTTTACTCCCTCTGGCCAGTACTTTATTTTATGAATAATATCATACCTACCCAGCCTGAATTCTTGTTTCACTTGCTTGCATCACTGTGCAATGTACGTTATGCTGTATGATGTTCTGGTCACTTTTAACAGAGAAGCAGCCTCCTGCATCCATCACTAGGTTGCACCACTGTGGACTGTAGTACCCCTTATTACAGCCACAGGCAGCTTCCGTGGAACAGTAAAAGAGCTGATTAAGCTATGAATTTCAACCTTGCATTTAGGCATCTAAAGAACATGGCCAGTTTTCAAATAACTTAATTTGTAGCCTGATAAGTGTGTTAGCACTGCAGTGGTCCATGATCAGAATTAGAAAATAGGCATCTAGGTAGGCAAAACCAGTAGCACAGCTTTGAAAGTCTTCACCATAGTCCGTAAGTTGTTCCTTCTCTGGCATGGGAATGACGTCTACCTTGTGGTAACACCTTCAGATTCAATTCACTAATATTTGTAAAGTGCCTTAAAATCCCCCAATAGGTGGCAGTGTGGAAATGTGTGGTTGTTGCAGTTAGGATTGTTGTAGCGTTGTTCTTAAAGATGGGCATTTCCTTACTGGTTCAGATATTCTAGCCATTGAGGGCTTGCTGCCTTAAGAGTGGAAATGTTGCGGACTCTTACATTTTCATATTCAGGGAGTCCCTCCTGGTGGTGCAGATGGGTCTCATGTAGTTGCTACTGCTCATCTGTGTCTTGGTGGAACTGTTTTCACCATTTCTTATCAGAGCTGTGTGCATGTCAGGTAAATGCCTTTCAGAAGAGCATACCTTTACATTATTTTTCCAGGGGCAGAATGACTAGAAAAGTGAAGTTCGTGGAGTTCAGGAAAAAAACCAAACCAACCAGTACTATCTCCCTCAGGGAAGTAAAACTAAGTCTACCAGACAACATGATTGAAAAGTATAAAGAACCCTAGTGATACATTCACACACCCCATTTATTAAGTATGTAACCTAAAAGTGATTTAAAAAACAAGGTGAGCTCTAGATGAGTTCTCAAAATGAGAATGTAACTCCATAAGAAACACTTCATACACAAGGTAGTTATACTTAAGTGTAAATTTTAAATACGTCCTTTATTGTTATTATTATTTATTTTCTTTTTCTTTCTTTTTTTTTTAAACTAGCATTTGAGTTTTACAGAGGTTATTGCACAAGTTTCTTTGTTCCTTGATCAAATATCAATGAACTTGTCTACCTAATGAGGAACTTGCATAATTCAACAGCATACATTTACATAGTCTCTGTATATAAATATTTTCTCAGAAAGACCTGTAGAAAGTGTCTCCACTAAAGTTAGTCTTAGATATAACTAGGGCAGAAAACCAGCTACATAATATCAGTGGGAAACAGAAACCATTGGAGTTTAGTCACAGTGACTCAAGTACAAGCACTTCAGGAAATGAGTTTTCTTCTTTTAAAACTATATTTATGTATTGCATGGTTTTGCTGATGGGAAAGAAACATCAATCCATTGGGGTGCTATTTTATTATTTATACTCATGGTACACGCTCTTTCTTGGCCTATATTTTGAGGAAAATCATCACATGTACTTCGGTTAGATGTTGCAGAATTCCTCACTAAAGAGCCGCCTACAGGAAGAAATACAGCAAGGATACTCAGAGATACAATTTCAGAGTTAATATCCTCTGACTCTTGATTGGAACAAAACCCAGTTTCTACTGATCTCAATCTTATACTCAGTTCCTCAGAAAATAGTTAATGCAAGTCAAGCTTTGTTGGAAGAAACAAAAAAAGTAATAAAAAAGTAAGGATTCAGATGTCTACAAAGTGTTATCATAAAAATAACTAGCTAAAATAAATAAGTAAATTTTTTATTTAGGCATTGAATCTACTTTTTTTAAGGAGGAAAAATCATTTGGGTGACTGGTAGGGCTCCTTGAGTAAAAACACATTAAGTTGGCCTGCAGCACAGTTTAAATAAGGATTAGTTAGTCTGGAACTTTACTCTTACTTTTTTTTTTTTCTTCTAATTGAGCAATGCACCAAATAATAGCTAATAAAGCATGTATATACTAATGTAATTACCTTTGGATTTTCAACCATAAATATATGTTTCCTTAATAATA